>QZFA01000288.1:0-22764 GCA_003614995.1 Cladosporium phlei | reverse complement strand
GGCGCTACGTATATAAGGAAAACATACTATACGGGCTTTAGCCTAGCTATAGTACTACTAACCGGAGACCCTAATATACGTAACCGGAAACCGATTATTATATATAGAGTATATCTTCGGTAAAGCCTAGTAATTATAGAACTACCTTACGAATAGTTAGTAGCTATATACTAGTAACTAAGCTATAGAAGCGTTCTTTAGAGTCGTAGTCCTATTATATAATCTATAAGCGTATATAAATAGCTATAATTAGATATCTCTAGCCTTCGGATTAGTATCTCTAACGCTCTAGGAGTATCTTTATCTAGTTCTATAAGATAGATCTTAGATAGGTAGGAGAAATCGATTTATAAGTAGAATACTATAGTTTTTAGTAGAGGAGCGGTTTATATAGCCTATTAAAGAACTAGGAATAGGAACTAAGGCTAGGATTAAGAGTAATTAACTTTAGGACTTTATATATACTAGAAAAAACAGAAAAAAGTAATACCTTAAGAGTTATATAACTTTATAGTAACCTCTAACTCTATCTAATAAATACGTAGAACTTATAGCCCTATATCTATAGATAAACATCCTTTAATCCTAGCTAAATTAACTATATAGTTACGAAGTTATATCCTCTAAGAGCTAGCTAAAATTTCTACTAACCTTATCTCCGAAAGTCGAAATACTCTAAGTCGGTATAGCTAGCCTTAATAGTAGATAATCTCCTACTAGATTAATAGGCTACGATCGCTACGCTATTACCTATATAAGATTACTAATCTATTTAAGTAACTATCGATTAGTATACTTACGTCTCTCTTTAGCTTATACCTTATACTCTATCCGCTTCTCTTCTATTACTAGTAGTATTATTATAGTAGAGATACTACTCTTATAGCTAGTCTTATAACTACTCGTACTATATTAGGGATAACTAGCTCTATAACTATAAGTACTATAGCTAATCTCTCTAGTACTACTACCGGTATCGGTAATCTAAGTACCTAGACCTTTATTAGTATAGGAGTAGGAATAGCCTTATTACTAGAGCTAATATTAATATAGTTATACTCTAGTAGTAACTTACGTATAACTACTAGTAGCCTATTACGGAGCCTTATTATAATATCTATATACTACCTATTAGAGACTTTATACTCGGTAGTAGCTTATATAGATACTACTATATAATTAGCTTTAATAGCTATCTTGTTATCTAATACCTCTAACTACTACTCTATAGTCTAAGAGAGGTTATTATCCGGCTTAGTACTAGTACTACTACCTCTATACCTAAACTTAATACGCTAGTATAACTCTAAGAGCTATATCTTACGTCGGATAGTCTTAAAGTACTAGTATATAGACCTCTCGAATACTAACTCTAGCTATTTAAAGAACTTACTAATTATCTACTCCTACTAAATTAGAGTAAGTAATATAGCTAGCTATACGAGTATAGTCTCTTTATAGCGCTATATTTAATACTTATTAGTATTCGATAAGAATACTTATAATAACTATATTACTTATAAGTAGTATTATAGTAGAGGTATTAGAGACTATAGTAGAGACGTATCTTTAGTCTTACTAGAAGATACTAGTAATAGTAATAAGCTACTAGTAAGATTAATTATCTACTTCTATAGCTATAAGGTATTACGTAACATTATTAACGTAGATAGAGATAGGTAGATAAAGAGATTTAAAAAAAAATAGTATTTTAATACTCTTATAGCTATATTAACTTCGACTTTAAAACCCTAACTTTATATAGTATAAGATAAATAAACTAGTAGCTCCTATACTAGCTATACCGTATTTAAATATATATATAGCCGTATAAGTTATACTCCTACGTAAGTATCCTAGCTATATAATTAACGCCGAGATTACTAAAAGAGATCTCCTATATATAAACATAAACATAAAAATTCTCTACTTTTTTACTATCTAATAACATCTAGTACAATTAATTAGAGTCGATTCCTTCTCTTAAAATGCTAATTTTTAAGGTTCATAAGGACGAAAAGAGACAGACTAATAATTGCAATCGATTCGACGGTCGATGCGAGGCTCTTACAAGCGGTCCCCAACTCTAACCCTTGTAGCATGTATAATCGAGTCCATTCGAATGCTCTCTGATTGTCTACCAAGCTAATGATGTCCATGAATGGTTATCATACGATGTTTTATCGGAGTCAATCGATTCTAGCGATAGACTCGTCGATGTAGTCACTGTACCCAGCGTCAGTGAGGTTTGATTAAAAGGTTCCATGGCTTCTAGACAAACTCAATCAATCCTGACCAGGCATCACCATGTGATCGAAAAGATTGGAAAACTTATGATATTTTGGTACGGTCTGAACGACGCGACAACAGCCTTGATGGTTAAACTGTTTTGCTCTTCAGTTCTAGTTCTAGATTGGTCGGTTTGATTATCGTCTGTTCCGAGAGATGACTGTTTCGCCTATCTAATCGCTGGTGGCGGTGCCGCTGTCGCTCGCCCAATCGCGGGGATTTTTTGACGACCCTCGGACTCACACTTTGGCTAGAACGCTTGTCACGTTTAAACAAACACTCGAAACAACTCACCAACCAGATACTTTGCCCGGTGTCTGCAACTCGAGAACGACAACATGGGCTCCATCAACTTCCCCGCAGAGGAGGAGCGCGTGCTCAAGACCTGGGAAGAGAGCAAGGCCTTCCACCGCCAACTCGAACTCACAAAGGACAACCCTCCATATGTCTTCTACGATGGTCCTCCCTTTGCGACCGGAACCCCCCACTATGGCCACCTTCTCGCCTCGACGATCAAGGACATCATCCCTCGCTACTGGAGCATGCGCGGCCGCTATGTCGAGCGTCGCTTCGGTTGGGACACCCACGGTGTGCCGATTGAGCAGATCATCGACAAACAGCTGCAGGAAGAGCTTGGTGTGAGAGGCAAGGCTGCCGTGGACCAGATCGGTATTGCCGAGTACAACAGGAGGTGTAGAGAGGTCGTCATGACCTACGCAAACGAGTGGAGGAAAGTCATTGGGAGGTTGGGACGCTGGATCGATTTCGACAGGGACTACAAGACCATGAACCCGACCTTCATGGAGAGCTGCTGGTGGGTGTTCAAGCAACTTCACAAAAAGAACTTGGTCTACCACGGTGCGCGCGTGTTGCCGTACAGCACCGCGCTCAACACTCCGCTCAGCAAGAGTGAGGCTCAAGAAGAGTACAAGGATGTGCAAGACCCTGCTGTCACAGTCTCTTTCCCCGTGCTGCCTCCGAGCGAGCAGCCCGAGTCGGTCCGCGCAAAGGTCGAGGAGGCACTCAAGGCTGCCGGAAGCGACGAGATCAACTTTGTTGCATGGACTACTACGCCCTGGACATTGCCCAGCAACTTAGCACTCTGTGTCCACCCCGACTACGAATATCTGCTTGTACACGACACCGAGAGCGACAAGCGCTACCTCATGCTGGAAGCCGGTCTTAAGGTCCTCTACAAGGACCCGAAGAAGGCCAAGTACAAGGTCTTGTGGAAGAGCAAAGGATCGGACCTCGCGGACTGGCGTTACAAGCCCATCTTCAACTACTTCACAAGCACCTTCGGCGAGGTTGCCTTCAAGGTGCTGCTCGACACATACGTCAAGCAGGACGACGGTGTAGGTGTCGTTCACCAGTCGCCCGCATTCGGTGAGGACGATTACAACATTTCATGGCGCTACGGCATCATCAGCGGCGACCGACCACCGCCTTGCCCTCTGACCCCAAGCGGAGAGTACACTAGCGAAGTCCCCGACTTCGAGGGTCAATACGTCAAGGCTGCCGACAAGAACATCATCAAGCACCTGGAGACCATCGGAAGGCTGGTGCGCAAGTCTCAGATCACCCATAGATACCCTCACTGCCCCAGATCCAAGACTCCTCTCATTCAGCGCACCGTGCCCAGTTGGTTCATCAAGGTCGAGAACATTGTGCCGCAACTTCTCGACAATCTTGGAGAGACTCACTGGGTGCCTTCGATGGTCAAGACTGGTCGCTTCCAAAACTGGCTCGCTTCTGCAAAGGACTGGAACGTTTCACGCAACCGCTACTGGGGTACTCCAATGCCGCTGTGGGTTTCGGAAGACCACGAGGAGGTCATCTGCATCGGATCCGTTGCGGAGCTCAAGGAACTCTCTGGCTACAAGGGCGAGATCACAGATCTTCACCGCGACTCCGTGGACCACATCACCATCCCCTCCAAGCAGGGCAAGGGCGAACTCAAGCGTGTTGAGGAAGTCTTTGACTGCTGGTTCGAGTCTGGCAGCATGCCTTATGCTTCATCACACTACCCCTTCGCTTACCCTGGCTTTGACGCCTCCGACCCTGACTCCGGGATGTCATCCACCAAGGGCCCTGGCAAGGAATTGTTCACCAAGTTCCCTGGTGACTTCATCGCTGAAGGTCTTGACCAGACTCGCGGTTGGTTTTACACTCTTTCAGTCCTTGGCACGCATCTTTTCGACACTTTCCCGTACAAGAACTGCGTTGTCAACGGTATTGTCCTGGCCGAGGATGGCAAGAAGATGTCCAAGTCGCTGAAGAACTTCCCCGACCCTATGGTCGTCATCAACAAGTACGGCTCCGACGCACTCCGTCTCTACCTGATCGACTCGCCTGTCGTTCGTGGAGAGCCTTTGCGCTTCAGCGAGCAGGGCGTCAAGCAGATAGTATCTGGCGTGCTCCTGCCGTTGTGGAACAGCTATAACTTCTTCGCGCAACAAGCCGCGCTCTACAAGAAGAACACCGGCTCCGACTTCGTCTTCGACCCGGAGATTCAGAAGACAAACTCGAATGTTATGGACCGCTGGATCCTGGCCTCCACACAGTCACTCCTCCAATACGTTAACGCCGAGATGGAGGCATACAGGCTGTACACTGTCGTGCCTAGGCTCCTGAAGATGGTCGACGACACCACAAACTGGTACATCCGCTTCAACCGCAACAGATTAAAGGGCCAAGTTGCTCCCAAGGCAAGCGGTGCTTCCTCTGACGAGGAGGGCAACGACACACTCCACGCTCTCAACACCCTTTTCGAGGTCGTTGAGACTCTTGTCCGCGCTCTCGCTCCCTTCATTCCCTTCCTTGCCGACAACATCTTCGAGCGTCTGGCACCTCACCTCCCGCCTTCGATGACCGAGGGCAAGGACGTCCGTAGCGTCCACTTCCTGCAGTTCCCCACCGTCCGCGAAGAGCTGTTCGACCCCGTCGTCGAGCGCCGCGTCGCAGCCATGCAAAAGGTCATCGAGCTCGGCCGCCTATGCCGTGACCGCCGCACACTCTCTCTCAAGACCCCCCTCAAGACCCTCGTGGTCCTGCACCAAGACCAGCAGTTCCTCGACGACGTCCACACCCTCGAAGGCTACATCCTCGACGAGCTCAACGTCCGCGACCTCATCCTCACCACCGACGAAAAGGCTTACGGCGTCGAGTACTCGGTGCAAGCCGATGTCAAGAACCTCGGCATGAAGTTCAAAAAGGACGCCGCCAAGATCCGCAAGGCCCTCCCCGCCCTCACCCCCGAGCAAATCCACGCTTTCCTCGAGTCCGGCAAGCTCACCGTCGAGGGCCACGAGCTGCTCGCCGAAGACCTTCGCGTCAACCGCGGCCTGAAGTCGGACCCCGCTACTGCGAACTACGAGCCCGCCATCGACGGCCAGGTCATGGTCCTGCTCGACTCGTTCGCCTACCCCGAGCTCGCGCAGGAAGGCCTCATGCGCGAAGTCCTCAACCGCGTGCAGCGCCTGCGCAAGCGCGCCGGCCTCGTCCCTACCGACGACGTCAAGCTCGCTTACACCGTTCTTGCTTCCGCTCCCGCCGCTGCTGCTGACGGCGAGCCCGTGAAGGAGAAGAGCTCCGACGAGGCTGCCGCTGCAGAGGGCGTCAGGCTCGAGCACGAGCGCGTCATCGAGGAGATGTTTGCGCAGCAGGCTGCTGCTTTCGCCAAGGCTGCTAGCAAGGGCGTTGTCAAGGATGATGGCAGCCCCGCTGTGGCTGAGGAGGAGACTGATGTCAAGGACGTTAGGCTCTTGCTTAAGCTGTTGAAGGTTTAGGTGAGGCTGGCTTTCTTGTTGGATTATGTCCACTGTCGTCGTCGAGCTAGACGGTAAGATGGGATGCTGTCGTCTCTGGGAAAGTATAGGGGATGGATAGACGAGTCGATGAATTAGATGAATTGAAACTGTTTTACAAGTCTACTCTTGTTGTTTGCTCGTTTGTTTGTTTCAACAGCGAGAAAAGGCTCGTTTTGTTTCCTATGTCATTCTTACTGGAGTCAAGACGTCACCTGGCAAGTTGGAAGAGGATCGTTCCATGTTCATTGATTCACGCGTGCATGGAAACAATTATGTGCTCGTTGTTTTAGTATTCCGATTCCATGTTCCCGCACACCGGTCATGCGATTATCAACAGGATGTATAGATATGGATGGTTTCTGCCGATCGCAGCCTTCTTCCAATTATCAACCCTCCTCTCAGAGATCCACGAATGCGAAGGAGGGTGAATCGATCATAGAAGGCATGTTCTCTTCCTTTTCGTATTTCTCTCTTCCTCTCTCCCTCGTCGTTGTCTTGACTGGACGAAATGAGGATCTGAGAGTTTGTGCTGGCCGACGTCTCATTCGTCCGGCGGTGCCTGGAAGTGAGCTCGCCAAAGTGACGCGGCTGTTTTCGAAGTTTCTGGGTTTGTTCGAGGAAGTGGCAGCAGTGGTGGAACGACCAAAGATGCAGTTGGTCTCCACTTTGTAGGCGCTGCAGCGTCTGGACGTCCCGGATCGTTAACGCATACTTGTCGTCAGCCTGCTCGGATACACTGCCCTCCCGACTGTGCGGTCAGGCGAATACATTGTCAGTGAGCGAGTAGTTGCGCCGTAGTCCTGGGCAAAGTGTACGTCGCGAGATTATTGAGGGCTCTCCTACTCTGGTCCTGTCCCAAGACAAGTTGATGATGAGGCAATTATGCGCGCCACCATGGCGCGTTTTGCGGCAGTCTGACAGGCATGATGAGGGAATGTATTGGGTGTTTGGATCATGTCGATTATAGCAGGTTCAGCCAACACGGGCGCACTGCGGCGGCGCTCTGCAGTGGCGATCGACGAAAAATGGCCCTCAATTTTTTCGTCGGTATGTGTCGGATCCAAAGACCCATGCCTTTCACTCAGACATGTCTTCTGCATCTGCTGCTCTCAAAGCTATGCTGGCGGAAGCATCTTGCCCAGCTACTTTAGCCAGGAGCTCCCTAGCACGCCTCCTTTCCTTAGACGCCTTCTGTCGGTTCTGCGCAACAGTAACGCGATCGGCGTAATCGTCGCGTATGGCAGGAGGACTCGATGTGAACTCACCAGAAGGCCGGGAGCTGGCATTTGCCAATGACTTGTACATGTCAGACAACCACAGGCCTATCATGCCTCGAATCTTGAGCAGCGGCTCGCTAATATCGTATGGCGGGCTGAGGAGCAGCTGGTCGAGGCGATCTGCGATGGAGGTTGCGTCTGCAACTTCGCGAGCCAACAGTTCTCGACTGAGAAGAGCCTGCTGTGAACCGCTGATCTCGCTGTCGTCGTTGTCGCTGGCGATGCTGTAAGAAGATAATCTTCGGGCTTTGGAAGACTCGGCTCGCAGGTGCTTGTACCGAGCTTGGACCTCGTACACCCAAATGTTGAAGAGGACAGGGTAGAAAACTTTTGCGTTCACCGTGTGTTGCGTGTGTGGTGTGTGAGGATACTGCAGGACCAACCGTTCGTAATACTCCCGTGCTAGCTTGAAACCTTCATCTGCAAACTTCGGGGTCGATGTGTTACTTTCATCATCCTGAACAAGGCTTGTGTCGATGTCGCTGTTCCGTCTGGCTGAGGTTGCTGGGGCTTCGGGAATCTTTGCTTGTTCTCGACGGATCAATATTTCAGCGCCGATTCCCCAACGCCCATGATGGCGAACATCAATTCCCAGCCCATTGATTTCGGTGCGTGCTAGCAATCCCCAAGCCCGAGACGCGCGCTCCCAGTCTCCATTTAGCATGCAACGATGCAAGATGGCTATGACGTTGCCTAGGTGGTTGCGTTTCAAAGAAGTTGCGTGATCCTCGTTCTCAGGCTTTGGCACATACAAAGGCGGATTCAAGGCTGCGAGCTCCTCATGTCGTGATTTTTGAGGAGCATCGCTGGGCTTGACAGGAGCATGAGGAAAAGGGTATCGTGGCAACGGGTGCTCGCGTGACAGACCGGCGACGTGGTAAGGGTCAGTTTTTTTCACAATAGATGGAGCCGAAGCCGAGATGTATGGCTTTGCGTCGTCCGAATCGGAAGACGGAGCGGGAGATGATGCATCGTTCTTGTCGTCGTCTTCGTCGTCCCGTTCCCGCTTTTTTGCCTCACGCTTTTGTTCGTGAGTGAGAAAAGCCTGCTGGGCTTTTGTCGGCCGATATGCCGGGGCGAAAGTAGGCATACTCAGGCTGAAACGGGAACGCCGGGAGGTGTCAGGCGGAGATGTTCTGCATGAGACGGGACTGTGTGTTAAGGTCCGGGAGAGCCTGATATGGCGCTGGCGCGTTCCATGTGGTGAGGCGTCGGGTGGATTAAAGTGCAGTGGTTGGCGCAGGGCTCAAATGCCGACACTACTTGAGAGGCTTTGACCTGGCTGTCCTGGACAGTTCGCTGTTCGCTGTTAAAGGGAGTCCTTGTGTCTGTGGTAGAGGGACGAGGACGAGGACGAGATATGGACACTGCCAAAATATGTGATGAAAATAGCAGCAGTCAGTCCAGCTCTTTGCGTAGTGTGTCTCAGTTTCTGAGTTGCCTCCACATGGACTAGAGAGCGGCTTGCGCCACAGCCAATCACCGACGATGCGGCGAATCGTTGGTTTGGAGATGCAAAGTAAAGTAGGCTGGTGGGTAGGCTGGTGGGTAGTAGTGAATGCAGGAGAGTTCTTCTGCAGTGATATCAGTAAAGTAACAGGTACCACGCTTTGTGCTACTTGACAGACTGGAAGAGGCAAATACAGCAAAGTGAAGTCGACATGCTGAGGCAGAAGCGTTTACCTTAGCTAACATTGAATACTACTACTGGCTCGCGTGACGGCTAAAGGAGAGTCTAGCTGCGGGTCATACAGGCAGGCATATCACGGGCTCGAATCGGCCGAGACGCTCACCACCGCCTCACAACTCACTCGCACTCTACCTGCATCTACCTCACACTGATTTCGCATCCTTCACTCAGTCATCGGCCTGGAACCTTCCAATTCTTGAGCTCGACACTTGACACGCGCGCGCCCGCTTCCAGCTGCACAGCTGACACCAACTCACCACCCACCCTCCCACCTCCATCAACCAATCACTCCTGTGCTATCGCTACATCTCGCTCGCCCGACTCGACTGCCTACATAATCACCACCTCTCGCTAACACCACCGACCTCGACATCACTATCATCCGAATCATCGCCGCAACAACTACCATCATTTACGCCCGCGAGTAGGAGGACGAATACCGATCTGGTGCTGGTGGATATGCAACAGTAGGCTCACCGCAGCCATGGGTCAAGGCGCTTCGCAGCCTCAAAGAGGCGACCGCCAGGCTTCTGCGCCCGCCGTAGATGACAGCACAATACAGCGCCGGAGGCAGTCGACGTCTCTAGCCAACCTCCTCCGCTCCCAGGAATCGCAGTCCGCAGGCAACGAAGATGACGGCAACCTCTCGAGCGCACCAACGCGGCGACGACTCCCTATACGTTCTAACAGCACCAACAGGCTGTCGCGCTTTTTGCCTTCTACATCTACTTCTACCCTGCCAACCGACGCGGGATCGTCGCGGCCTTCAGCACTACAGCGCTCACGCACCACGCTATCTAACATATTCCGGAGGGACAATGCAGCGCTCGACTCAACTAGGCCATCACATTCGCGAGGCATCCTTCACAACCGCATGTCTTCCGCTCGCAATTCTCTGGTCCATGGAGATGACGGCGAGCCAGGTTCTACGTCCCTCGATCGCCGCCGCTCCAGGCTCGAGCAGGACATTCTCAACTCGGACCGAGAGCACGAGCACGAGCAACCACCCAGATCTTCCGGCTCAAATCGCCTCCCCAACCTCCGCTTCAGCGCCTTGCGTCCTGATGGACCGTTCAGACACATCACATCCGGCTTCCGAAGGAGGAGATCACCGCCTCCCACAGTACATCGTGCCACTGGCTCAGAAGATCAAGCGACTATGTTGAGCAGACTGCTAAGCGTGGCTGCGGCCGCGACGGCCGCCACTTTGATGGGAGACGATCATCAAGCATTGAGCGAGGCTCGGGGTTTGACCGGAGGCACAGGCATCGGAGATATGGGTGGTAATGGCGAGGACGGCAGTTTTGACGGATTCCTCCGGGCTTTGCAAAATGGGAGGATTGCATCCGCTCTTAGGCAGGGCGGTGATGGACCAGAGAACGGCGAGGGTGGCCAATCAGGCCCTCTCAACTTCTTCCGCATGTTTCGATTTGGAACCCCAGGAGGATCGGACAATCAAGAAGACGCATCTAGCGGTGGCGAGCACCGGATGGTACCGATTATCATAGTAGGAATTCGGTCCATCTCCCCAAACTCGTCAACCTCTGGAGCTGGCGGCGGAGTGGACGAACTTCCGCCATTCATCGACGCACTCGGCCACTTCCCTTCGCCTCTACCAGCACACGCTCTAGGTGCCCACGGGCAAGACAGCATCGACTCCATCCTTCGCCCGCCTCAGAATGGCACTAGCTTCAGGCACAGGAGAAGGGCTAGCATGGGTGGGCTGGGTATGGGCCGCAATCGAATCAACGATCGGTATGACGACCAGCGCGATCACCGCTCGCCCGATCGACGACGTGACAGGCCTTGGAGTGTTGCCAGTTCGAGCTCTGCAGCAGAGCCCAGACCTCCGCCCGCGACTCCTGCCTCCCCAAGCCCTGAGCTCAGCCGGATCTCTAGCAGAAACACCACTCCTTCACACTCAAGGCCCGCAAGCTTTGTCGCCAATAGCATTCGCGACTTCGCATCAGACTCGCGCCGTAACAGTGCTCTGCATCGCGCAGCGGCTAGCCCGTTGTCCATCCACACGGAGGAGACCGGATCTCTCCATTCGACTCGATCAAGCGACAACCTCCTCTCACAACCGCACGACTCTGAACACTATCGTGGCCACCGTCGCTCCGATACTGCACCAAACATTCACTATCCTCGATTTGCGTCTGGCCACCCGAGGCGCAATGGTGTGGTCGAGCCTGACAATCTCCCTTCCCTTTCACGCACTTCTACCGGCAATGCTACAGATGGAAACTCGAATGCGAACAGCGATGACCGCGGCGGTGATAGTCGTAGTTGGATCATCTACGTGCTTGGCGGCTCGTATCCGGAAAACCACCCCATTCTGACGACACCCAGCCTGTTCACGGAGAACCCGACTTACGAAGACATGATGCTGCTCTCCACGTTGCTAGGACCAGCAAAGGCACCTGTGGCAACTGATGATGACGTGCAATCTGCAGGCGGCGTCTATGAGCTTGTGGTGGCGACTCCGATTGAACAGAATGGCACCGAGACTTCTGCGACGTCCGATCGCCTCATGGCTGTGGTCACCGCTGAAACAAAGGGCGATAACGATCCTGAAAGCGTCTATCTCGAGGTCGGTCACCGATGCTTGGTATGCCTTTGTGACTTCGAAGTGAAAGAGACTGCCCGTCGTCTGGCAAAGTGTGGTCACTTGTTCCACAAGGAGTGCATTGATCATGTAAGTTTCCGACTTTCACCACACAACCGTTGACATCTGCTAACAATCCTCTAGTGGCTGACTCAAGGCCGAAACTCTTGCCCTCTTTGCCGCGGCCAAGGCGTCAACGAGAAAGAAAAGGCGACTTCAGCAGATACTGAACATGTCGACGAACCCGCGGTGCAAGCTGCGCCAGAAGTGGCCGCAGTGTAAGCTGCAACCTTTCGCTCACGAATCGCAGAAAGAACTGCATGTCTCGTACTTGTGCACATTCTCCAACCACACACCGAGCTCATCAGCAGTCGTGTTCGAGTTGGCTTATTACTTTGGCTCTTTCATTTCTTTTACTACAAGGTTAATCATCTTCGGCGTTCAGGCAAAGATCGCTCAAAGTGCCGGGCTGGGCAGATCAATGGGGCCAAAGGTTTTTCTATGTCCATATGGAAAATCAGCGAGCGAAAGCGTCTTCCGGTCGGCATTTGCGTGCGTGTGGGAACTGGGATGACTTGACGATTCTCCTCCTTTTCTCTGTTCTTTCACCATGGCGGATATTGGCGTGCTTTTTGCATTTCGGGTGGTCTAACAGGACTGCTGACCGTATTCGTATAACGTCGAAATCGAACGTGAATCAGTATCTACATGTATCCTTGTTCCACTTGCCACTCCTGTCACATTTTCAATCGATCATTTTATGTTTTATGAGCAGAGCCATGTACGAATGTAGTTCCGATAGAAGACCACAGATTGAGTTGCGGGAGATGCCGAAACGCTATCTAATCAGGCAAGGGCTTGGCGGAGTAAAAGTCGAGCTGGGGAAGCGGCGAACCTGAAAATAATAATACTGCGCTGCCGCCAGCCTCGGACTAGAATCTTTACATCCCTCCCCGACCTCACCGCGACAACACACACACACACGTCGCGCCAAGATGAAGACAACATGGAAGGATATCGCGCCTGTGCCGACCTCGCAGGAGTTCCTGGACATCGTGCTGTCGCGCACCCAGCGCCGTCTGCCGACCCAGATTCGCTCGGGTTTCCAGATCACTCGTATTAGAGCCTTCTACATGCGCAAGGTCAAATATACCGCAGAGACCTTCGGTGAGAAGTTGTCAGCTATCTTGGACGGCTTCCCTCGCCTGGCCGACATCCACCCTTTCCACAAGGATCTGCTCAACACCCTCTACGACGCCGACCACTTCCGCATTGCCCTCGGCCAGTGTAACACCGCAAAGAGCTTGATCGAGACGGTCGCCAGAGATTACGTGCGTCTCATCAAGTATGGTCAGAGTTTGTTCCAGTGCAAGCAGCTCAAGCGCGCTGCTCTGGGTCGCATGGCCACCATCTGCAAGCGTCTGAAGGACCCTCTTCTCTACCTCGACCAGGTCAGGCAGCATTTGGGCCGTCTGCCCTCGATCGACCCCAACACCCGCACTCTCCTCATTTGCGGATACCCCAACGTCGGAAAGTCGTCTTTCCTCAAGAACATCTCCCGTGCCGACGTCGACGTCCAGCCGTACGCCTTCACCACCAAGAGCTTGTTCGTTGGCCACTTCGACTACAAGATGCTGCGTTTCCAGGCCATCGACACCCCCGGTATCTTGGACCACCCGCTTGAAGAGATGAACACCATTGAGATGCAGTCTATTACCGCCATTGCTCACTTGAGGAGTGCGATCATGTACTTTATGGATCTGAGTGAGCAGTGTGGATACAGTGTGCACGCACAGATGGCTCTCTTCCGCTCCATCAAGCCGCTTTTCGCGAACAAGCTGGTCTTCATCGTCATCAACAAGATCGATGTTACCAGGCCCGAAGATTTGGAGGAGTCGACACAGGCCGAGCTGCAGGAGCTGGTCAACATGAACAACGTCGAGATGCTCCAGACTTCTTGCGCGACCATGGAGGGCCTGATGAACGTCAGGAACGCCGCTTGCGACCGTCTGTTGGCAGAGAGGAACGCCGCGAAGCTGAAGACTGGTACCAACGCCTCTGGCGAGGTCACTGGCCGTCTCGGCGACGTTCTCAAGAGAATTCACGTTGCTCAGCCGATCGGTGGCGTCACCAGGGAGACCTTCATTCCCGTTGGTGTCAAGGAGAGGAAAAAGTACGACAAGGACGACCCCAACCGTCCCAAGCTTATGCGCGACATCGAGGAGGAGGAGGGTGGCGCCGGTGTCTTCAACATCAACCTCCGCGACAACTACCTGTTGGAGAACGACGAGTGGAAGAACGACCGCATTCCCGAATACTTCGAGGGCAAGAACGTGTACGACTTCATCGACCCGGAGATCGACTCGAAGCTCGCCGCCCTCGAGGAGGAGGAATCCCGCCTCGCAGAGGAGGGTTACTACGACGAGGAAGAGGAGCTGGAGGACGCCGACGAGGTCGACATCAAGTACAAGGCCGATCTCATCCGCGAGAAGAGACAACTGATCAGGAACGCCAACAAGATGAGGAAGAGCTTGAAGAACAAGGCCATCATCCCCAGAAACAAGAAGAACGTCGACCTCAACACAATGACCGAGGGTCTCGAGGACGCCGGCTACGACACCAGCAGGATCGAGGAGCGCGCACGCAATGCCACCTCTTCGAAGGCGCCTTCTCGCAGCCGCGCCGCCACCGAGGACTCCTCCGCCATGGACGTCGACGCCACCGCCGAGGAGCGTCTGCGCAGCAAATCCCGCGTTGCCACCAGAACGCAAACATCAAACCGCAACGAGATGGGTATCACCGATGGCAAGTCCAAGGAGAAGGCCGCCAAGCTCGCCAAGCTCGTCCAGCGTCAACGTAACCGCATGGCTAGACAGGGTGATGCTGATCACAGAGAGACTGCCAGTAAGGCCAAGTGGCTGCTTGCTGGTAAGCGCGGTAACGGCACTCACAGGAGTCGTTGAGAGTATCGTCCTATGGGCGAGAGTTTACAGGCTTTTTGTAGACTCTCTGGCATCTTTGAATCCAGCGTGCGTCGGCGTTTGGGGTTAATCTGGAGTCTCACATGAATGGATGGGTATGGACTCGACAAAAGAGTCTTGAAAGTGTTCATAGATTGCAATGTACTTTTCTCGCGTGCAAATCACGTTTCCACCAGGCTCACACCGCTTTGAGCTCGTTTTCGACCATGCTGTTGACTCGGACGTTCCGATTAGGTACCCCTCGGCATGGAGCCACAGTCTACATTCGTTTATCGTACAAAAGGATGCCGCGGAATCTCCGACCTCAGCCCTAGTGCCTGCAGAATAGTCGACATGATCGTGATGTCGGCACTCCATCGGCTCGGGCAATCGGGATGCGATTCACGGTCGGATCACGCGGACCCACTTTTGCCCAGAAACGCGGCGAGAAATGATGCAAGGCTGCAAGCATCCGCCAGATTCGGATGTCATAAAGACGTACTTGCTCCCCTTACAATCCTACTTTTTGAATGAAAATGTCTGCCTCCGAGGATTGGTAGTGTGCCACGGCCAGAGAATGTAAGAGAGTTAAATACAAAGGGACGTCCTTTCAGACGAAACGTCTGTAAGTGAATACTTTTTTTTGTAGTCAAACCTCCAATAATCTTTCATCATCCAAACCTCTTTGAATCCTTGAACCATGGCGCCCTCACAACAATCAAACACGAGATACCCAGTTCTTGCATTTAAATGCGCATTAATAACAGGCGGCGGCGGCGGCATCGGTCGCGCCCTGGCCGAATACCTCCTCTCCAAAGGCAAAAAAGTGATCATAGCCGGCCGCACCGAATCCAACCTCCGAAAAACCGCTCAAGAACTCGGCGCCAACAGCCCCGACTCCAACAACGAACCCATCCCCTACTACGTCCTCGACACCTCCGACATCTACACCCTCGAAGACTTCTCCCAAAAGATCACCCGCGACCACCCCGCCCTCGACTGCCTGATCAACAACGCCGGCGTCCAACGCCCCCTCGACGTCAACAAAATGAACGCCGAAGACTTCCTCGCCAAAGCAGACGTCGAGTTGAACACGAATGTCATGGGCCCCATGCACCTGACCATGCACCTCCTCCCGCACCTGAAATCCCACTCCGCGGCCGGCGGCGCAGCGGTCATAATGAACGTCTCGTCCGTGCTTGGCCTCAGCCCCTTCAGCATCATCAACCCGGTCTACAACGGCAGCAAAGCCTGGCTGCACTGCTGGACGATGAACTTGCGCTCACAATTGGCCCGCGATCGCACGGATGTGAGAGTGGTCGAAATCATCCCTCCTTCGGTCGGAACGGATCTGCATCGCGAGCGCGAGAACCCGGACGATAATAAGAAGCACAAGGGGGCGGACGCGTTGACTGTGGAGGAGTTCATTGCAGAGGTCGCTGAGGGGTTGGAGGCTGATAAGGAGGTTGTTACGGCGGGGAAGATGGGGCGTGAGTTGGCGGGGAAGTGGTATGGGGCTTTTGGGGAGGGGTATCGGGTTGCTGAGCAGAGGATGCCGAGGGTGAGGAATTGATGGGTTCCTGTTCTGTTGATCCTCTTCTTCGATCAGGGAGGATCTTGGACTTCTGGTTGGGAACTGGGAGTGGAGGTCTTTTGTTTCCTTTTTCCAGTTCTTCTTTCAAGCTGTTACGATTTGATGATACCTATACAGTAATAGATTAGCTCACGCGTCTTGCAATTTGTGTTTTCTGGTCAACGAAGGAGAGCATTGTGTGTCATCTCATGTTTTTCTCCCGCGGATCATCTGACAACGATTGGTGGTCGTTGTCATGGCGTGAAGATATCACATCGTACGGCCAGAGATACCCGAGTGTTTCATAATGAATGCCTGAAGACTGTTGTATCGCTACTTGGGACCAGGGATCTTTCTTTCGTTGACCAGATCGAACTCGTGAGTATTCTACCTTCGCTTGTCGGCGTCTTTGAGATTCGTCGTTGAAGTCATAATACGACTCTCATTGAAAGAGCCAGGCAGAATGTCGGACATCAACGACATCGGATCGTTGATTTGGGAATCCATAGATTTCTATTGCGTACATTCGATTGTGGTATCGATCGATCTGATGGAGAGATCCAAAAAGAATACTGTCGCGGAACCACCCCAGCTCGCAAACTCACTGGTTGAACAAGTTCACGCTCTTCCTCGAGTAAGCGGTGACATTCGGGTAGTGGCTCCAATCAGGCTCGAACAGGATTGCATCCTGGCAAGCTGAGCCGAGTCCAGTGTTGTTGAGCCAGGCTGGCTCCCAGTAGCTGTTTTCGATGTTAGTTCATGTTCTAGTGATCGAAAGGCTGACCGTCTGGCATCCAGATAGATTGCCGCAATCTGCTTGATATAGATAAGTAACGGAAAGGGAGGACTCACTTAATGCCCTGCCCAAGACCATTCGGCAGCCCCTTCACAACCTTCAAAACCTTCCGCCCCCACTCCAACTGCCCCTCAACAGAAGCCGGAATACTCGGCTCGCTCAAAACCGGAGCACTCTCCCCCGTGCATATAGCCGGCCAATCCGTCTCCACAACATGAATCGGCTTCGAGTACTTCTTCGCCAACCAAGTCATCGTATCCTTCAAGTTCTTCAGCGTCGCCCCAGTCCCATAAAAGGGGTAGAAGCTCAACCCAATCACATCCCAATCCCTAGTCTTGACTTTACCAGTAGCAGTCAACGCCTCGAACCACCTCTGCTGCGTGGTGAGGTTGTACCCGTTGTCGATGTGGATCATGACCTGGGGCGAGTGCACGCCGGATGCTACTGCATCGCGGACTCCTTCGCGCGCGGCGGCGTAGAGGGTTGCGAGCCCGGTGAAGTTTGCTGTGCGGGCGCGCTGGGGTTCGAGGTCGACGCTCACGCGGCCGAGGGGCCAGATCATGCCGTTGCGGATCTCGTTGCCTAGGCTTACGAGGGCGAGGTCGACGCCGGCGTCCGAGAAGGTCTGCATTGTCGATGAGACGTACTGGCGGAGGCTGGAGGCCAGGGGTTGAAGGGTTGTGGGCCAGGCGGCGGGTTGCCACTGCTTTTGGGGGTCGGCCCAGTAGTCGCTGAAGTCTGTTGCTGGTTAGCATGCATTTGAAAGATGATGTGCAAGTCTTGGTGGCACTCACGGTAGTCGAGGTAGATCTTGTAGCCTTTGGCCGAGAAGCGCTTCGCCAGACCGAGCGTGTACTCAAGATGGTACGTCTCATAGTAACCGCCATCGTAGGGGACCGTAGGGTTCACCCACAGACGAAGGCGGACAGTGTTCATGCCGGCATCACCGAGGATGTCTTCGACCGGTCGTGTGGCGTTGTTGCGGGCGGTGTCTTTAAAGATGAAACCGCCGTCCTCTTGGATTTTCAACGAAGAAAGATCGAAACCATTGTAGAAGTATGGCTTCTGGGGTTTGGGGGATGCGGTGGCGAAGGAGGAGAGTGACAAGATGGCCGTGGCTACCGCCGTCAAGGATCCGAGGACGACCATGTTTGAAGGCTGTGTAGTCTTTGACGCTGTCGGATAGGAAGACTCGCCATTGTTTATGTAGTGGCCATCCAGTCTGCCCTACCTCATGGTATTGCAGAACATATCCGAGGTCCACGTGGTGGCCACGCCAATACGCCCTCCCGCAAAGTCAAGAACCGAACTCCTCGCTTTCCACCAGTCACGGATACCCGTCTTTTAGGCAAAGGCGATGGTATACAAGGACATGACAGTGCGATATTGCAGTAGTTGTGGAGGAGCGGCCTGGGGATGAGGGGGAGGAGAGGGCTTGGGGAAGGCCGGGAAGTGGAGGGTTTCTTGGGTACGGTATTTGACATTGACCAGCCTTGCGGACGGGAGATGCGATTACGGAAGTCATTCTAAGGCACTTCTAGACCAGTGTTGTCGACATCATGTTTGTTCTAGGTGCCGTCTAGCGTGTCGTGAGTTGCGATCTGCATTTCTGATCTTGTCTCTTCGATGTCGTATGTCAAAGGTTGTACTTTGACGTTACCGCACTCCATGCGATACACAGCCAACAATGAGAATCATGAAATAGACTTCGTGTACAATAGTTTCAATACTTTGCGTTAATTGCTCGCTATGTTCGCGGCCCACCCCTACCTGTAATCTACGCGCGCTATCGCGCGGCTCGTGGGAGCTGCTTTTTTTCTTTTTTCAAGACACCCGGTCGTGCAGGCATGTATGAAACCCAAAACCAAAACAAGAGGCGATCACATGAGTCGCTGCCTCCCAACATTACTCGTTTCGAGAGCGCAATTCGCCAGCCCATTCGCGATGTTGTATCAATCGCTTTGCGGGCCTCCGCATTCCCCACCCACCATCCCAAATCTATCGTCTGGCCATCTCAACAGGGTGAACAACTTCAGTCATACTGGAAGAGCACGCTGATACTTTCACCGTGGTGCACCCTGCGAATGGCCTCGGCAAACACGTTGCCAATCTCCAAGACCTCGAGCTTGGGACACGCCGCCAGATGCTCCTGCTGAGGGACGGAGTTGGTGGTGATGACTTTGTCGATGGCACTGGCATTGATGCGCTCGACAGCGTCGCCAGAGAACACACCGTGCGTGACGAGCGCATACACGGTCTGGGCACCTTCCTTCTTCAAGAGCTTGGCGGCGCGTGTGATTGTGTTCGAGGTATCAGCCAGGTCATCGACGAGGATGGCAGTGCGGCCGCGCACTTCGCCGACAAGCAGCATTGTGGCGTTTTGACGATCCGAAACTTGTGTGGGGCGGCGTTCCTAAAATGTATTAGACGGACGGAACTCACATCACGTTTATTAATATCTTACCTTGTGGATGAGCGCGAAGTCTGCGCCCAAGGCGTCTGCGATGTTTGTTGCGCGCTTTGCGCCGCCAGCGTCCGGGCTGACGATCACACAGTTATCGGCTCCTCCGTGCTTGGGGATGATGTGTTGCTGAATGTACTTCTTCAACATGTGCCTACCATAGAGGTTGTCCACCGGGATGTCGAAGAAGCCCTGGTACTGAGGATCGTGCAAGTCCATGGTGATGACATGGTCTGCGCCGGCGCAGGTCAGGAGGTCGGCAACGAGAGTACCAGCCTGAGCCACCCACATCTTGTATCCACGCTGGACGGCCATTTGAGGCGGGACAGCCGGCTGGCTGGTAGCGACAGGGGCAGGGTTGCTTGTGACGGCGTGAGCATTGTTCTCGGCGACAGAATCGGCACCGGAGGTATCAGACTGGTTGCTCTCCAATGTGTCCTTGCGCTTGGGAGCGGTGCTCTTCTGCAGCGAAAGGCTGGTCAACTGCTTTGCGAGCGAAGTTGCGCCGCTACCATTGCTGACTCCCTGGCTTTCCGGACCACCGGGGTATGGGCTCGCCGGCCTCGAGTTGAAGGTATAAGCCGAGTCTCCGTCGATCTTGGTGGGCATCCTGGCCAGCGGCGCTCCGACCTTGTTGTAGGGCAAATCGCTTTGTCGCGAGTACGGGAAGAGCGGCAGGACCGCGGTGACTCTCCTTGCGCTTGCGGTCTTGCATGCGCTCAGGGTGATGAGGAGCTCCATGAGGTGGTCATTGACCTTGCCGCCGCCGGACTGGACAATGTAGACGTCCTTGTCGCGAACGCTGTCGCCGATCTCGACCCGAGTCTCTCCATTAGCGAACTTCTTGAGCTCGATATTGGCAGACGGGACGCCGAGGTGAGCGCAGATGTTGTCGGTGAGCTGGGGGTGGGAGGAGCCACCGAAGATAACGATGTTGCGCACCATGTTTGCTGTGTGTGCGATGATCGAGGCGGAGGTCGAGGCGAGGTCGAGGCGTAGGCGAAGATTCGGCTCAGCGGGGCGGATCTTGGTGTAGATATGGATGGGCTGTCGTCCGAGGGTCGGTGGTGGTCTAAAGCAGCGAGACGGCGGAATACCAGAGTCCGGTGGTAGCCGGGTGAGAGTGTGGACGGGGCGAGAGTTGGGTTCGCATAGTGAAGCACACAATGAAAGACTAAGAGTTTGATCGCACGCAAAAAGTCCACACCCGTGGTCATCAGTCACTGATGGTCCGTGCGCCTTATCGCTTATCGCACTGGCTTCACTTACAGCCCTACGATACTCGGCCGCCTGCACTACTGACTACTGACACCGTGGAACCATCCTCCTTCTACACGTAGACATACTCGCAAACTTCCACTCTTCCACGTCCACAACCATGGCCAACGCCAACACCGATGCCCCGGTCGTTCCCATTCTTCTCGTCGGGGATGCCGAAATAGGCAAGTCGGCCTTCTTATCGTACGTCAACCGTTGTAGTCTCATGAGATGCCTCTCATCCTCTTCTGCTCTCTAGTCGCCTGACCATGGGAACTCATGGCCACTCCTCCACAAACTCCCTGCCTGTCCTCCGAGATATGGACCAACCTTTTCCCTTCGACATACACATGTACAACAGGCCATATCGCTTCGAGTTCTACGACACCGCATCTTCAGAGAACTACACCCTTCTCCGGCCAGCAGTTGTCGTGTTATGTTACTCAATTGCGAATCCGGAATCTCTGAGCAACGTGCGCACATTCTGGAAGCCTCTCGTAGAAAGACACTACAATGACGACGACACGTTACCTGTCATCTTACTCGGCCTCAAGCGAGATGTTCGCAGCCAGGAGGATTACGGCGGATCTGTCAGGCCAGCTGCAAATGGCATCAACCCTGAAGACCAGCAACCGCTCGATGGCCGAACTTTTGTTTATCCGGAGGAAGCGCTCAAAGTGGCGCAAGGGATGCGATGTGATCGTTATTGCGAGTGCAGTGCTGTTACGGGAGAGGTAAGATGTCCTTTCGGTTCCGGATTTTTTGAAACCAAACTGACCTCCCTCTGAGCAGCTATGCAGAGAAGTGATTGAAGATATCGCAAAGACTGCGGCCATGACTACAACATCCAGAGGAGGCAGGGCGGACGAGCCAGCCTGCAGTGTTATGTGAAGACGAACAAAGCTGACGATCAATGCACCCTCGCGCCTATTTATCTAGAACCATGTAAGTTGGAAAAGCTGTCATCGCTACCAGTATCGCCATCCTCTTCATCGCTGTCGTCGTCACCTTCGGCTTCGCCTTCCCACGGAGTGATCACAATCCACCGGATCTTGTTCACTTTTTTCTCTTCCCGTCTTTCATCTTTGCCTGACTTCTGCTCTTTCCGCCCAACCTTCCTCTCAACCTTTCTTTGCTCTCGCTCGTACCTTTCTTGAGCCCTCCTGACTTTCCTTGCGTCAGCATTGCCTCCATGCTTCTCCAAACTCTTCTCTACACTTGCAAGTTTTCCTCTCAAGCTTCCTCTCATCCTTTGTTGTCTTCTCCCCAGGACTATGAGACTTTGCCGCCGACTTCTCCCGCCGCTTGAGGTCTTTTTTCTCATGCTTCTCCGCAGTCTTCTGGGCCTGTCGGGCAGCCATCTTGTTGATCAGATTGTCAGGAGCTACAACAGCCGGCACATCGAAATCTAGAGGCGCGACATAGCCGTGCAACGCGTTCAGCCTTCGCATCCGAGGATCTTCTAACAAACCAGCGGGGCCCAGTGCTGTGCTCGCGCCCACTTCACGTCCTGCCATCGGCGAAGACATCGACTCCTCCAAATCCTCAGAAGTCTCCAAAGGCGGCAGCCTCAACCACTGCTCGCCATGCCCAACCTTAACCATCATATCCTTCGTCGTCAAAACAGCAGCATGCAATCCAACCGGATGGAACAGATCCGCATTACAAGCCTCGAAATACGCCTTCGTCCGCAAATACGACGCCGCAGCCGACGAGATGTCCGAAGCGAACTGCAATCCCACTCCGGCGTACTGGACTGACAACAAACCGTGGAATTGGTTCATGATGGCTCCGGCGGCGCTCAGGCCTTTTAGGACGGGGTGCGAGATGAAGACTTCGTTCAGGCCATCGATAAAAGCGAGGAATTCGATTTGGGAGATCTGGTGGGCGGCGAGGGAGGGTGGGTAGGCGCGGGTGAAGGGGCTGGAGAAGGGGGATCCGAAGGCTTTGTGGGTTTCTAGGGGTCGTTAGGAATGGTTTGGTGGAAGGTGATTTTTGGAGTTGGGGGCTCTTACGCGGTATCACGGGGGGGGGGGGGGGGGGG
>QZFA01000287.1:0-23035 GCA_003614995.1 Cladosporium phlei | reverse complement strand
ATTGACAGTAAATCGAGACCTGATACATACGACCATAGGTCAGTGAGAACTGGGCATCCCGTCCGCTCTGCCATACATAAGCACTGAACCGGGCGACTAGTACTAGAGTGGGTGACCATCTGGGAATCCCGCCTGTTGTATGTTTCTGATCTTTTTTGTCCGAGCTGAGAAGTGCGTTAAACGTCTTTTACCTCCAGCGCTATCACAGCATGCTCCATCTGCCGGCGGTGGTCTATCTACTAATCAGCCACCTTGATGATCAACTTCCCTCTTGATCGCCCTGTCTTCAGCCTAGCGAAAGCCTCAGCCGCCTCGTCAAGAGCATACATCTTATCAATCACAGGCCGCAGCTTGCCTTCGGCTATCCACTCAGCGATTCTTGCAAAATCGCCCTCACTGCTCTTGCGGCGAAGGAACATCGCCGCTCGCTGTCCGCCACCCAGCCACGCAGGCATGTATGACACCTTGAGCACATTGGCAACATGCGCCAGCGTGGCAGTGCCCGCAATGTTGATGTAGAGACCATCAGCCTTGAGATAATCGTGCGCATTCCAATACACCTCAAGACTGCCGACGTTGTCAACAAGCAAGTCGTACTGAGTCCCTTGCCGCTGGAGGTGCTTCACAACATCCGTGGTCCTGTAGTCGATGACCTCGTCGGCTCCGAGAGAATGGCACAACTCGACGTTGGCACCAGAGCACGTCGCCGTCACTCTGCAGCCCAAGATCTTCGCGATTTGAATCCCAAAAGTCCCGGTCCCGCCGCTGCCTCCGTTGATGAACACTTTCGAGCCTTCTTTGGTGTAGGGAGCTATGCATTGGTAGGCGGTGAGACCGGCGACGCCGAGAGTGGCGGCGTCTTGCATGCTCACGCCTTCGGGCAATTTGACGACATTCTCTCGTCCGTTCACGACGACGTACTGAGCGAGGGCGCCGAAATGGGGAGGATCGCTGCGCCCGAAGACTAGGTCGCCTGGCTTGAAGCCAGGTAAATTGGTTTGGACGACGGTCCCTGCAAAGTCACCGGCGGGTATTGCGGGTGTGCTCATCTTGAGCGCTCGGAAGAGAGCGAATTCGGGGAGCTTGTAGTCGACAGGGTTGATGGACGAGTAGGATACTTTGACGAGGGTGGAGGGTCCTGTTGAATTTGTTGGAGCCGTCGGCACAGGTGCGGTATTATTGACTTTGAGATTCTTCTCGATACCGCCGGCCATCGATGTCCATTGGACTGCTCTCATAGTGAGTTCGTTGGCCATGTTGAAGTCTTGTAGAGACTCTGACTCGATAGTTGTATGTGAGGGACACTGCCTACGATGAGTACTTATGGCCTTTACGAAGAGATTCTGGACTTGACGCTGTAGAGTGGCGCTGTTCACAGACCTGCTTACATGATTGTCGAGTCTGAACGATTTTGTGCGCCAAAAGAAAAGGACAAAGGGGAGATGCTCTCGGTTTTATGCAGAGCAATGCTCACGCTTTACTTTCAGTATCAAATATACGCGGCGTCGTGATCAAATACTTTGGACATCAGAGATTCCTTCGGCTGGGGCCGAGGCCGATTCTCTCTTGCGTCACCAGATCGTTCGTCGCGTCTCCCTCAAAAGACGCGTACAGTGCTTCAACCCATTCATGCAAACTACATACATCGACACAGTAACCAATAAAGTGCATCGCCAATAAGAAGAGGACCCGTAACATCACTTGAACATACCATCCAGCCAAAAATCAACAGAAGAAAAATGAGTCCCTACTCCATAATGCCCGAAATCAGTCCCCTTGCCCCTCCCTCCCTCCCTCCTCACCCGAGTATGTTGAGGACTGTGTGCGTCACCAAAGTGGAAGATCTGAACTCATGCAGAACAATGCAAGGTTGTCCTTCATCAGCTTCCAAGTCCCTCGCTCACCTCTCCATCTTCGATATCGCCGAGTCTCAGGAATACGAATGCCGATCTCGCCGATTGACAGCTGCAGTGTCGTCCGTGTCTCGTGGAACGAAGAAAAGTCTATCGCACAGCATCGAAGAACCCAATGATCCAAACATGCGGCTATACCACTCGAACGAGCTCATCTCTTTCTCAGGTTTCACCGACCGCTGCGACAGAGTGCGTGCACTCGACGAGACCGTGGATGATTGCTTCCGGCTCATCGTCTTTTAGGCAAAAGACAACATTCGAACGTTGTCTCAGGCCCGGTGGGTTGGTTGAACGGGAGATTGCTCCGACGTAATTAGTTGCTCAGAGCCAGATAAACTTCGATCCTGCTACAGGCGTCCTAGCGGAGATGCTGCTGAGCGTAGCAGATTGCTGCGCGCTTATCCTTGGGGTTGGAAACATGTTGGAGGCGATCCTGATGTGTAGTCGTTGTTTGAGTGTGTCAAAGAGTCAGGTAGCGAGGGTCCATCGACGCCCCAAGGCAACTTGCAGTCTGGATGCACTTGTCCAAAAAATGCGCTGTCTTGGCGGGTAATAATTGGGGGAGCAGTCGATCCGCGCGATGTCTCCGCTACCTAGACAGATCTGCTACCAGGGTACATTAGTCGAGTCTGAAGGGTTTCGTGCGTCCAAAAAGTGGAGAGCTCTTACTATACAGTAGAACAGCACAAGTTGCCCTTGGTTGGCCTTTACGCTCTCTATTCTACATCTTCATCTCCTACGAGGCTACGACGGATAAAATCTAGGCGTTGCCCTAGACGACCGATCGCAGTAGTGCCGCTCCTATCTCGTGGGAAGAAAAGAGGAAAGTCAATCATGGCAGCACTGATACATATCCTCGAACGAATCTAACAATACACCAAGACGCTGCGGCCTTTTTGACGCCGCTCGTCCGACTTCATCCTTCAGCTATCTGGGGTATGTAGACCGATTCAGAGGCAGAAGACAAGCATGGCTCAGGAGGCAGGGTTCTGCGAGTTTATACTCTTAGTTCGTGTTGGATTGCGTTTCAGAAGAGGCTTGGGGATCTTTGGAGGATAAAGGCAATGCAGTGGGACCCGCGGCCTGCGAACGCCAGGGGAACGTCAAGGCAGATGTGTCCCAGAAGAGTCCCACCACGCGTTTCACCCGAGCTCGACAGAGCGATTCTTGTCCCTTGTAGTTCTGGTGTCGCGCGATCATTCCAGCAACGTGGGATACTGGCCACTTCTTCAGACGACAAGGCTGAATATAAATACCCCAAGGTTCGGTTTCTCACAAGTTCCGTGCCGCTAGACTCCGATGCCGTGCTCGCATGATGCACTGATCACCTACAGGTCAACGCGTGGGAACGAGCGAGCGAATCAGACGAGCAAGAGTGACATCCACAGGCCTTGACCTATCCGCAATCCAGAGCATGTTCAGCAACTGCTAAGGCACCCGCCTTACACGGCTCCTATAGTAACGGAAACCATCCGTCCACCTGCTTGGTCGATTCGTATACAAGCAGGCACGGAGCCGCCCGCAAACGAGGGCTGCAAAGGAGGAATCTTCAAGGAAGCTCGGCTGATGAGTGATCTTACGTGACAGTGGACGACGAGACGGATACGCAATGGGCGAACAACGAGTGACACAGCGAAGATATGCGCCAAAAGTTCGGAGTGGGTGCATCACTTGCAAGTGAGTCGTCCCTTGTCGCTGAGTACCTTGTCGCTTAACAAGAGTGGCTTAATGTCGCCGCCCTGGCGCTAACTGACAATCCCGCAGAATCCGTCGGGTCAAATGCGATGAGGCCAAACCGAGTTGTGCGCGCTGTACGAGCACCGGCAGGCGATGCGACGGATATGCGTCCTCGCCCGAGCCAAACTCGAGGCGGGCCATCGTGGCGAGTGGGAGTCCAAGCCCCACCAAGTCTTTGACCTTTGGTCGTGCCTACGAGGCTTTGGAAAAGAGGACTTTCGAGTTCTTCCGCTTGAAGACGACGGTATGTATGTCAGGCTACTTCCAGGACCCAGTGTGGTCGCAGCTCATCCTGCAAGCTTGCCATACCGAGCCCGTCGTTCGACATGCCGTCAACGCTCTCGGAGCCTTACATGAACAACGCTACCTGCAAGCCGAGCCATCTGAAAACAGCGTCGAACTAGGCATTGTGAAGACCGACTTCCCAAACAGCCAATATGCCAAAGCCCTTGGCGGTCTCCAAAAGCTACTGAGCTCGGGGAAAGCATCTGTCAACGTAGTCCTGCTGGCAGCTCTGTTGTGTGTCCACTTCGAATCCCTCCAGGAGCATTTCATACCTTGTCTCACGCACGCCGAGAACGCCATGAGACTGCTAGATCCATCTCAAGCCCCAAGCACCGAGGCCATCGATCCATCTCTGCTCCGCGCATTCGTTCGGATCGACCTCCAGGGATCTTTTTTCATCGGTATCCGCATACCCAGTCTGGCCTTCATCACATCAGCAATAGACAACGAGCTACCGGCAGCTTTCGCCGACCTCAACCAAGCGAGGAACTTCATCACCACCTGGTCATGCAGGCTATTCAACTTCCTCCGCGTCACAGCCGATAAGCACAAATTCGTCTCGCCCGGCTGGGTACCTCTCGAAGCCCTCGCCGAAGCCCAACATTACGAGCAAACCTTCGTCGCGATCGGGCGCCTCCTCTTCGCTTTCATGCAAAAGCCAAACGCCAAGCTCACCTTCCGCGAGCACCACGGCCTCGCGATGCTGCGAGCCTTCGCCATCGAGAACCGCATCATCGCAGCCGGCTGCCTGTACACGGAAGCCAGCATCTACGACCGCTTCATGCCCGAAATGGAACAGATGCTCGCGATCTGCCGCTTTGTGCTGGAAGCCGAAGACGCCACGAACCGTCTGCTCTGTGTCAGTCTGGACGAAGGAATGTTGCGCCCGCTGTGGTTCGTTGTCACGCACTGCCGAGACTCGAGGGTCCGCCGGGGCGCCTTGGCCCTTCTCCAGCAGCTGTCTGACAGCCATCGCGTCTGGCATGTTGAAGCGATGCTCAAAGCCGCGGAGATTTGCATTCGAATGGAGGAGAGTGGGTGCGAGAGTGACAGTCCTAGGTGTGAGGACATACCAGAGTGGCGGCGAATCCACAGCTCTGGCTTCGATTCGTGGATCCTGGCGGCACCGACTCGTAGCAAGGTTGCGGCGAAGCTGAGGTTGCGTCCTAACGGCATGGATGGGGAATGGGTGGATATTGACGAGTGGTTTGAATGGTAAGTACTTCTGGGCTCTGTCGACTATTATTAATTTATCGGAGGCAATGCTGACTTCTGGTGACAGCCGAGAGAGTGGTCCGAATCCTCATGGTGCCGGAGACGAAGACTGGATCAAGAAACTCGACTCTATGGAACTCGAGCCTCCGCCTTACAAGATGGTTCCAGAACAGGAGCGCGTTAACAAATGGCCTTGACAGTTGGCGAGAACACCTCTTCTCCGTGGACCCTCATGAAATTCAGTCCAGTATCAGCGGTTGCATGTGCAAGTCACCAATTGAACCGTTGAGATGCTTAAAGAGCATTTACCCCTGGATTCCTAGGACACCTGAGCAAATACCAGCGAACACTTGGAGTACAACAAAACTGGCATTTCTAATATCGGACAACAACACTACGATTACTACGCTTGCCCGCAGAAATGCAGAAAAACAATCCGCAGTGGCAATCACTGCCTTTATATCGAAAATCGATGCTCATGCTTGGACCGGCTTCAAGGTCGCCATCAGCGGTTTCTTCTCCCATAGAGAGTAGACCCTCTGATCAGGCCAATCCCTGCTCTCTTCGCAAAGCTTCATGTCGAAGTTCAGCATCACGGTCGCCAAGATAAGACGCATTTCATGCCAAGCGAGGTTCTGTACGAAAGACAAGTCAGCAAAAGCCACCAGCATCAGCCTCCTCCGTCTCGGCAAAAAACTTACCTTGCCCAAACAATTCCTTGGACCAACACTAAACGGCTCCATAGCAGACAGCTGGTCGTCTTTGAACTCTGGATCTCCCAGCCAGCGCTCCGGGTGGAACTCGTACGGTTTCTTGAAGTATTCCGCTTGTCTGTACGTGGCCAGATGGTGCACGCCGACTGTGGTGCCGCCAGGGACCCACTCTCCACGAATCTCGGCGCCCCCAGCTGGCACCACACGCGGTAACATTGTTGGAACTGGCGGGTACATTCTCAGGCCCTCTTGGAGCACGGCCATGAGGTACTTCTGCCTAGCCAGCGACTCAAGGTCCATTTCGTCAAGACTGGTGAAAGCAGAGCGGATCTCGCGCTGGAGAAGCTCCAGCTTGTCAGGGTTCATCAGGAGGTGATACGTGGTGCCGCTCAGAGCCGTAGCCGTCGTCTCCGTGCCGGCGATCATGAAGAGGGATGCGTTCGAGTGGTGCTCAGCAAGGGACAGACCAGTCGGGTCGTCCGGGGCGCCTTTCTCGAGGATCTTGGTCCAGAGGTCAGGACGGTCAGGATTGCGGGCCAGACGGCGATCGACGCGCTCTTTGGAGTAGTTCCAGTGCTCGAACTGCTTGGCGCGGACGGCTTCGCTTTTGAAGACCCATTCATCCATAACGTAGTTGGCGAGTTTGCTCAGCATTTTCAAGCTGCGCAGCTGTGCGCCGTTTTTTATGCTCGCGAAGATCACCTTGACCCACGGGGAGTAGTCGGACCCTTCGAGCATGCCCAAGGACTCGGCGAAACATAGGTCTCCCATGACGTCCTGTTCAGTTAGCGTTGGTACTACAAAAAGAAAACACGGTACAAATTCAACCTCTACCGGTCAGAGAGTGTCAACAAAAAAAAGGTGATACTCACAAACGTCGTGCAGTTGTAAAGCTTGAGGAGGTCCGCCTTCTTGCCAGCCTTGGCAGACTCGAGCATCTTGTCCCTCATCAGTTCGACCCACCTTTTCAACAATGGCTCCTGCTCTTTGAGCGCCCGATCGGAGAACGAGTTGGACAGGACCTTGCGCTGCCGGCTGTGGTTGGCATCGTCGGAAGTGATGATGCCGTCGACCTTGTTGAGCGGTGCCGTGTAGAACCGAGGGTCTTTGTACAGGCCTTTCTTGCCGAAACCGTAGATTTCCTTGAAAGCTGCGGCGCCGGTGTACGAGAGGTGGGTGGGCTGTACACGGACGACCGAGCCGTACTTGGCGTGCATGGCTGGGATGTCGACATTGTCGCGGCCGGTGTAGTTTGTGATGATTCCTGGGAGGACGGAGATGGCGTTTAGTTTGGGGCCGGGGAATTTGGAGAGGGGGCCGAAGTAGGCATCGTAGAGGCTTGTGGCCGCGAGGTAGATAACTGAGAGGGCTACCAGAGAGAGTATGAGAGAGGCGGTGTCCTTGGGGAGCCAGTTGGTCGTCGTTTGGTACTGCATTGTGAAGACGGGCACGGTGGCACTCGTGGTCTCAGTGGTGTGAACGTTCCCTGTACGGGTCCGGTCCTTGTTTCCGTGAAGACGTTGGAGTCGTTTTCTCTGAAAAACGGCAACTTGATGTCGAAGTTAAGAGTCCCCACGTGGTGATTGAGGGCCTGGAAGTAGAACTGATGTGATTTGGAGATGCGGATGGAAGGAAAGCTGGAATCTTCAAAGTACTTATTCACATGGCCAACGCTGCCGCCATAAAGCTGTCAAGGTTGTTTTAGCACAGAAGACTGTGCCGATCCCGCGACTGCCGACAGCACCTGGTGTGCTAGCATCGTGAATCCAACCTGCCAACAAACATAAAGTTCGCTCAGTTTTGCTCACATAGTTCACGCGTTGTGCACAATTCCTGCGGGATTATTCGTGGGTAGGCAACACTGCACATGCCAGATGAACTTGTGCGTGTGAGCGTGTAAGTTCATTGCTGCCTGCAGACGTGAAACGTCGTGTCATGTATCGGCGCCTGGTGTACCGACCGACATGTTGTGCTATGGAAGACGGACGAGGAAGACGTGGACGCTGACCAGCCGAACCGAGTTATGCAATCCTTCGCCAAGGGTGCAAGGGTGATCTTACGGAGGATTTAAGATCCGGCCTGCATAACCATCTCCACACTACTGTACATACCAGGTTAGCCCCACACACCAGACATCCAGACATCCACAACTCAAAGCTCACGCGTAACTTACACTGTACTGTGAAACGAACCAACCACTCGCTCTCGCAGACATGTCAAAGTTACGACGTCTTGGACGTTCCACAACAGCAGCTCATGCGTCCAATCCACGGACAACGGAGCTCCGATCGAACGCGTGTGCATAGGATGGCTGGAAGAACACACGTGTATGCATGCATCTAAGCGTGCCGGTTGAGCACTGGAAGCTGCCTTGTACGGTATGCTACAACAGAATGAGTAGACACGACGCTAAGTTCGCATGGTTACTTAGTCGACCGGATGCAACACTCGATTTTGGCCGTCCTTGAAATTACAACTTGCATAGCATATCTTATGGCATTGTGTATGCTTTGCCGGCACGGAATCGGCAGCCTGCAGGTAAATGAACCAATACGAAATTACGAGATTATCCTAGGAACTCCCACGCACATCTATGGTCCTTTGCCACGCGTCTATACTCTTGTGTTCCCGATCTATTGTCAACACCGCGTCAGTCGTAACACCAAACACCATCACGCCCGTCAGGCAACTTCTCTGAAAATCGGATACTCGGCTCCCTCACCAACAGGGATGATGCTGAACGAGACGAAGGACTCGGCAATCTCGGGCTCGAGAGCGATGAAAGCCTGCGCCGCCTTCTTCTGACGAGTGCTGACCCTCCAGCTGCCGACAGGGAGCACCAAGTCCTCTTTCACAAACGGCGAAGTCGTGACATGGTTCCGCACGACACCCTCGTAGTACTCGTCTTCAAGTGTCGACGAGGTGATGTTGTAAGCCTGGACTGGACCGCGGTACTCGTACCTCAACTCCTCCATCTCGACGCCCATGATCTTCAGGCGTTCGGCGACGTCCATCCAGTTGCGAGGGATGAGGTAGGCTTCGGGTCTGGTTCTGGTCTGGTTCGCGATTGCTGGCGTCGAGCTCAAGAACTCGATCGGTGCCTGGACGATGCTGCCATTGCGGATGTCGACGAATGTGAAAGTGCGGTTCTCGCTCGGCTGGGAGTCTGACATAACGATGTCGTCGTCGCTGGCGATGAACTTCTCAATGGCACCCTCAATCGTCTCGAGCACCTCGTCAACATCTTGGCGAGCGATGTTGAGGAAAGCCTCTAGCATGGTCAAAGCCGACGCGGTGCGGCGATGGAAGTGCTGGTCGGCCAGTCGGATACCACGCAGTTCTGCGAGGATAACAACAGCCTGGTTCAGGCCCATTGCATTCCGACCGCTGGTAGAGCTTGTGATGGCTTCTTCCATGGTGATCGGACCTTCGACGTCGCTCGTCTCAGCGGTGACATAGGGCTCCCATCGCAACCCGCGCTCTTCAAGCGCCGCACCGATCCCGAGTCTGAATTTGAAATCGGTAAGGTTGCGGATCTCTTCTCTGGTGTTGAGGTTCTTGGCGCCCGCAATCATAGCATCTGCGCCGTGGTTGTATCGTCCGCCGTACACCCTAGGCACCGTGAACTCGTGCATATCGATCGCGACATGGGGGTCGAAATCGTTGAAAGCGCGCTTAATGTCACGTGTCTGCTGCTTGAGCAGCTTCGGGTGGTCGCGATTGGGGTCGATGTTACTTGCGAGCTCGCGCTGGAAGTAGTGGACTCCGTCTGCGTTGTAACGGGTCAGAACGAGGATATCCATCCTCTCAAGAAGATGCGAGGCCCATGTGCTGTTTGCATCCATCTTGCCCAGCAGAGCCATGACACCTTGGTCGCCGGCGGGTTCATTGCCATGGATCTCGCCCTGGATGTATACTCGGAGCTTCGGCTGTGCCGACGCATTTCCTGAGATGCCCTCGGATGGCGGCTCTGTCAGGTAGACGTATGGCAGAGGCCGGCCTTGTTCGGTTTTGAAATCGGCGACGTGGTAGTTGTACCAATCGTTGCGGGATGCAAGTTCTTGGAGGAAGTTGTTCATGACATGATCTGGTGTCGGACCTGCTGTTCCGTTTGAGAAGCCATCCGGGACTGTTCCTGGGTTCAAGAATGCAGGTGATAGGAGATCGATGTCGATATCAGGGTAGTTTCGAGCAACCAATTCACTATCCTTCACTGTTGGAGCTTCGTTGTTTCCATAAGTAGGGTCGATACCCTGGGCCATGACACTGCTCCCCAGGCAGAGCAGTATCGCCTTCATTTTGTTGATAGATGGCATTGTTGCTGTTGGTACCAAGCTCGATCGCGTCAGCAAAAAGACGTGCAAATTTCGAGCTTCGACGGCGCAGTCTACGACGAGACTCCTACCCAGTATATATACCCTCCAACGTCAGCCATACCACCACTGCTCAAAGAGTGCATCAACGCACCACCCCAGATCGCACAGCCAAGCCAAACGCCCCGAGACCAGCCGACATCAAGAAGCCAAGTCGTCCCTTACCGGGCAAAGATCAGTTCACCTCGCCCATTATTGCGCATCAACGTCTCTCTTGGCCAAGTGATAACAAGAGGGGAAGAACAAGCGCCTTGAGCAGTCCTCGCCACCAGCCTGCGTTCGGTAGGTGGTAATGTAGGCAGGCGGATCCATTTCCCCGCCCGGAAGCAAGAAGTGAGCTTAGGCGTTGTCTTAGAAGGCCGTGGCACGCACGTGTGGTCATTGCAGGCGCGGCGAAGGGGGCTGGGGACGACGACGACGTTGTGCTATCATGCAGGAAGAATGTCCGTCCAGGAGATCGAAGTGTTTGACTGTGGAGACTTGATTGATTAATGCGGGGGAGAGCTCGATGGATGCGATCTTGGCGTGGCATGATCCGGACGAGATTATTGTCGACATCCCGACGACGTCGGTGGTGGTTCCAAGGCTCAAAGGATCGCGGGTATGATGCGCGGCCAAGGTCAAGACGCCATCAAAGCGTCGTGGCGTCGTTCGATCGTTGAGATCAACATATATGCATCCAGGCATTGCAACTCCGAGAATAGCATCTTGAACAAGTCCTCACGGTCCACTGCGGACGGCATGTACAATGAGCCACCAAGGACATCGTTGTGATAGGTATTTCCACAACCATCTCACTGTATATTTTCTGGTGATATGAGTTGCAACGGCCGCCATTGATGCGAAGGCCCCTATGGCGGCCGACCTCAACTGTACAGCAAGCGACGAAGTGTATTCTCGCCATCGATGTCGAAGCTAGCTCTCTCTCCTCTCTCTCCCTCTGTGGTGTCGCCACATTCCCATCCTCGAAAGTCGCCTATAGCACCGTCCATGTGACGACTCGATCGACCTCCAATCTTCGTCCAACATTCCCACCTCACTCTCCAATACACCGAGAAAGGGCTCACACGACCCTCTCCATCTTCCCAGTCCCAACATCATAAACCCACCCACTAACCGGCACATCCCCCATCAAACCCTCATGTCCCCTCCAAAACTCGACATCCCGCCTGACCGCACTGCGCATGTCCGTTCTCAAAGAAACACGAGGCATGCAGCCGAAATCGACATCATCTTCGACTTTCCCTCCCCAACCCCGCACACACTCCCTCACGTAGCCGTTCGACATGAGGAACATGGCACAGCGCGTGTGTTTGACCAGCACAATCTCCCGCGTCCCGAGCGCATTCTGCGAGACCATGATCGATCTGATGGCGTCTTGCGCGCTGCCGCCGGCGTTGCGTATGACGTGGGCCTCTTGCGGCTTTAGGCCAAAGGCTGCCGCCGGGTCGATTCGGGAACTCATACAGGTCACTTTGAGGCTCAATTGTTAGGTTGTTTTGTTAGATTGGAATCTTTGAGAGGGTCAATGCGTACCGATGAGATATTTTTTGCCTATGTCGGCGTTCACATAAGTGTCGCTAGGAACGAAGGACGCGGCGTACTTCCTGTTGTTTTCAGCCAGGTCGTGCTGGACCCGGGTCATTGACAGAACGCCTTCTTCTTGTTCGCGAGTGGCGTCAGCGGCGTCGTCGTCGCTGTGCTCGCTGGGAGATTCTCGCGATTCTTCTTGGGCACGCCGAACTATATCCCTGATCCGGGGACAATTCATCTGGTGTTGTTGAACTCCACGGTCGGACTTGCATGGCTTGCCGCATACTTCACAAGCGAAGAATCGCATGTTGTTCTCAGCAATGTCGTGTCGAGTCTGGGTCGTCGACATAAAACTATTCTCTTCGCGCGTGGCGTCTTGAGTATGGTCTTCGCGAGGTTCGCTGGGAGACCTTCGCGGTCGTTTCCTGGATCTACCGTAACTGGACGGCCGCGGCCGATCCTGTTCGGCGATGTTTTTGCAGTGTTGCATGTGTCGCGTCATTCCCTGCTGTGACATGATTGGTTTGCCGCATGCTCTACACCTGACGTGCTCTATTGGATACCCATGCTTTGATCTGCAATCTTTGAGACATGTTCGACACATTGAGGCGCTTCTTGTGGGTTCTCCTGTATGGGTTTTCCTGTGGAATAGGTCGAGTCGCTAGAGAGGCCAGAGCTTGATCAGGAGGGGAAATACAGTGCTGCTCCGACTGCCGATCGCGTTGGTTGTGATGCCGATTGATGCCGATTGATGCCAGTTGATGCTGTAGAGCGTGTGGTTGTACGTGTACTTCTCGCGACTGCATTGCTATAGCAATCGAAGCGGGGGTGAGCATCACGTCATCCAGATTCGCCAGATATTCTGTACCTCGAGTCTTCTGAGTATAAGCGATATCAAGGTAGGCCATGCCTCGTTTCCTTGAATCTTTGCTGACCCGTACCGAGAAGGCCTCCAGATGCTGGCTTCAGTGAAGAGATGCGTGGCCGAAACGTTCGGTCGTGGACGCTGACCAAAACAATCCCGTATCCTCGTCTCGAGCAATCGTAACATCCATCCATCAAGTCAATCCATGTCCTCCCATATACCTTAATGATCCTCCAACCAATTCTTACAACAACCCCCTCAAAAGAACTTAACCCCCTCCCCCTCCCCCACCCCAAAAATCTGCGCCCGTCCCTTCTTAACCAGCACCCCCAGCACCTTCTTCAACATCTCCTCCTCCATACCCACCCACTCCCTCCCCTTTCCCTCCCCTACGCCAACAACAGCCTCCCCCTCCCTCAACTCATAAACAGTAAGCACACTCCCCTTCTGCCCCGTCTCGTCCACCCACCCATAGATCAAGTCCGCCCACTCCGCCAGACTCTTCCAATAGACCCAACAACTCCCACTCATCCCCCCACTCTTAGAACCCCCGGCAGATATCCACTCAACCCTCCCCCCATTAGCCGGCAAAGCCATATGTTCCAACACAACGCGCACATCCGCCTCGCTCAATCCGCGGTGTATCCTCGAATTCTCGAACAATTCCGCAGGCGGGGAGGAGAGGTTTAAGCGCCACAGACGGTTATGTGCGGCGTAGGCTAGGACGAGGTGGGACCAGAGGGCGAGCTGGCGGGCGCGGGTGGTGAGGTTTGGTTGGAGGGTGTAGAAGGGGGGGAAGGTGGTGTAGGTTGGCGGGGTGAAAGTTGTTCCTGATCCTGAGCCTGAGGGGATTGTTGTTGTGAGGGGAGGAGGCATGGAGGGTGGGTTTGTGAGGTTGCTGGATGGGGCTGTGAGAGGTGTTGCTGTGGCCATGGTGTTGAGGTTGGTTGTTGTGGTTGAGTTGCTGGGTTGGGCGCGTTCTGGTCAAGGGTGCTCTGAGAGGTTGTGACGATGGAAATTGTGGGGTGAGGTCATTGTTTGGAGACCACATAAGGACGAATGCAATACTAAGGTGACAACACTTGTATACACCGGCGTACGTAGCGCAGTCTTGTGAATACCCAACAGTCCACTATATTGGAAATCATATGGCGGGATTTGTAGATATGTCGGCGACCTTTCATGCCCCATGAGACCCTCACTTTGTAGTACTCCACTCCCCAAAACACAAACACATTATTACAACATAATGACCCTCAAAAAACAATTCATAAAACCAATATACAAAAGTTAAGCAAAACCCCAAGAAAAACACATCAGGAACCATAACAACAACAACAATCCCAAGCAACAACAACATCACAAACTCCCAGTTCTCCTTCGCGCCATGGTATGCTCGCCGTCCTTTGGTGGTGCCTGCCGCTCGAGATCCTTGCTCCTACATCCTGCCAACAGCTCGCCCCAATCGCCCTTTGGCTTCGGAGGGGCAGAGGCCACGGAAATGGAGCTATCGCAAGCAGCGCCAAGGCGCATGAGTGGGTTGCCACGGCCGCGCTGGGGCTGGGGTGTTCCTGCACGAGTGCCCGTACCCGTCCCTCCCCCGTGTAAATCGGAACTGCTGTTGTTCCGGGAGAGGCCGGTCATGGGTGTGGCAGTGCTGTCCTCTAATGGTGTTGTGTGTTCCTCAAACTCCAAGCGCCCTCGTGTCTCGTTAGCGTCTTCCTAGCTGGCCTGGATCTCCTTTGCTTGCCGCTGCGCGAGCTCGGAGTTCTCGGGCGCCTGCCGGTAGAGCACAATCTCGCTCTGCTTGAAGTAGCGGCGGGCGTCCTCGTCGATCAGGACTAGGGAGAGGTAGTAGCGTGTGCTGTATTTCTTGTTGACGTCGCGGAAGGTGGGCGTCAGGTCGAAGCCGCCGAGGAAGAGGCGGATGGGGATCGTCTCGCCGCGCGAGGGGGAGCCGTCCATGATCTCGAAGCGGACCAGCGTTTCCGATTCGTTGTACTGGTTTGGTGGGACGCCCGTGGTCTCGCGACGGATGATGGACAGCTCCATGTGTTTGATCTTCAGCCGCACGAGGAGGAAGTAGATGCGGCCGACGATGACGTCCTTCAAGTGGTACTTGCTCTTGGAGTACTCAAACTCGATGTGCAGGCAGTCCTCGATACCGACGTCCATCTTGATGACGCTGTTGCTCTCGGGTGGTTGCCTGTAGCTGTACACCCATAGGTCCTTTTCTCGGACGACATCCGCCATGCGCCGGCTCACCGTCACTCTCAAAAAGTAGCGCAGCTTCACATTGATTCCGTTGTAGCTCTCGTACATCTTCTCGACATTCTTGAAGGCGAACGGCAGGGTGACAGGGTGTTGGAGTTCTCCCGGCGCGGCCAGCTCTGTTTGCAGGCCCATGAACTCGTGGTGGGTGTTGCGGTCGAAGAACATCTCAATGGTGCCGACGAACTGGACCTTGATGCCGGTGTGCTCTAGTCGTTTGCCATCTTTGGGGCGGATGGTGACGGCGCCCTTGACCGTCTCGCCGTCCAGGTATAGCGGGGCCTTCTCTCGTCGGTTCTTGTCGAGCTTGACGTCGACGGAGGGTCGGTCGTCGGTGTCGGCGAGGACTATGTCGATATCCAGTGGGGTGGAGAATGAGAAGAGCGACATGGTGACATACGGGCGCGTCGCCTGCCCTCTGGTGGGTTGTGATTGGCAGTGGGTGTTGTGTTGGTGGTGGGATGTTGATGTATGTATGTAGTTGTGAAGCCAATCGCTGCCTGCCTACCTCCGCGAGCGTGCCAACACGTGGAGGCAGGCGCTAGGACGAGTTGGGAAGCCGCCTGTATTACATTGAACACAAGATTATGTACATCTATCATTCAACTACAGAGCCTACAAAGATGGACATGTTCTCATGTTTGTCGAGTATGAGTATAGGTAGCTCGTCTAATCGGCCATGGTGGAATCGGCCTCTCGTCCCATTGAGAGCCTTTTCAAGGCATTAGGTAAGTTTTGGCAAATCCACAATCACGTACTCTGATAATTCACGTATGACTGTTGGCATGCATACCATTGAGAATACACATACTCAACGCTCCCGGCCAACGATATAAGAATAAATACGCTGGAACCATTGGCACTGGACACAACAAACATGATGCTGTCAACACAAGAATTAACCAGCCTTCTAGCAAACGGCAAGAGCCTCATCATCGACGGAGCCCTGGCAACAGAGCTCGAAACACGAGGCCATGATCTCTCACACGCACTCTGGTCCGGCAAAACACTCCTAGAAGACCCAGACTGCATCCGTCAAATTCACTATGATTACTACGTCTCCGGAGCCGACATAGGAATCACCGCCTCCTACCAAGCCAGCATCTGCGGTCTCCAACAACACCTCTCCCTCTCCGAAAAGGAAGCCAAGGATCTCGTCAAACTCAGCGCCACTCTCGCCCAGGAAGCGCGGCAACAAGCCTACGACTCCGGCGTCCCCAGCACCCGCGAGCTCTTCGTCGCTGGTAGTGTAGGTCCTTACGGCGCATACCTCGCCGACGGCTCCGAATACCGCGGCGACTACACCTGCACCGCCGACGAGTTCAAAGCCTTCCACCGCCCTCGGATCGCAGCCCTGCTAGAAGCAGGCGTCGACCTCCTCGGCCTGGAAACGATCCCCAGCTTCAACGAGATGAAAGCCCTTCTCGACCTCCTCCAAACCGAGTTCCCCTCCGCCACCGCCTGGCTGGGAATCACGCTCAAAGACGCCTCGCACCTCAGCGACGGTACGCCTTTGAGTGACGTCCTCTCGCTCGTCGAGCAGTACAAAGACCAAGTCCTCTCGTTCGGCATCAACTGCGTGCCTCCTAGCTTGGCCACGGAGTCTCTGCAGCACATGAGCAAGCTCACCACTCTGCCGCTGCTCTGCTATCCCAATTCTGGCGAGACGTATGTGCCTGGCGAGCACGCGTGGATCGGCGACAAGTCTGGCCAGCAGATGCGCGAGTCTGCTCTGCAGTTCCGTGCTGCGGGTGCGAGTCTGATCGGTGGCTGCTGCAGGACTACGCCGGAGGATATCAAAAACATCGCTCAGGTTTTGAACGCATGAAGTCCTTTCTTATTCTCGGCAGGAGGAATTTGTGCAAAGCCAGCAAGGCACTGGAAGTAGTCACATCAGGATTACGCGAAGAAAGGGGCACAAAAGTTGTTGTGGCGAGTAAGAACGAGTCCTAGCCATGTTTTACCTGTTCAGTCCACACCACTGTTTCAGAACAGAGGCACCGGCTCTGGATAGCACCGTAGCATCGTTTCTCCATCCTCACCATCCCCCAATTTGAAGTCATGGTGGGCATTCTTCAACAGTCTCTCAATATATAGCTTCAGCCACGCTGACTCCCAGACGCCACAGCTTCCGAAGAGTTAACAACCCTCGACCCTCCCTTCCCAACCTCAACATCTTCCCTCCCCTCATCATCACTACCCTCCTCCTGCAAGCTAACCCCGCCATACCCCCTCTCTGCAATCTCCGGATGTCTCCTCGCCCACCAAAGCAACGCCAGCAGCGTGAAAACGCTCGCTGCGGACATCACTGTGGCCATCGGAAATCCAACCGGATACCTAGGAGCGTCCGCAACCCTCCAAGCACCCAGCGGGATCGTGGCATGTCCGACATAAACCAGCGTAACAGTCATCGCAACAATAATAGCCCTAGCTTCCGGCTCAGCGCGCAGCAACTCCGCAAGCCATGCCATTAGACTTGGGTTCCCGGCGTTGGTGGCGTAGGTGAGGAAGTAGAACGTTAGGATCGTCGTGTCGTTTGATGGCCAGCAACTCAGGACTGCGAGGACTATTGCGGACGCGATGCTGGATGCTACGGCGATTTGCCAGCGCCAGTGTTTATAGTCAGAGAGATAGTTGAAGGCTAGGCTGGTGGCTATCTGCAGGGCGTAGCCGCCCAGGGGCAGGATGTTTACTTGGTAGGTGCTGTATTTGCGGTTTCCGGCGCTGTCTTTGATGCTCTCGAGGTAGAGCACAAAGTAAGAGTTTGCGCGCGAGGACCAGGCTGAGAGCGCGAAGGAGAGCATCACGAGGTATGTGACGGGGTGCACGATGAGTGCGCGGAGCTTAGTCTTGAGGACTGACACAGGAACGATCCGACTGGTCGTCGCCCCGAACGAGTCCATGCGATCTCGAGCGAGTTGCTTCTCATCCCCCGTCAACCACACCGCGCGCGTAATCGCCGGCGAATCCGGGATCGTAACAAAAGCCAGCAAGCCCTGCCCGATGGTAATGCTGCCCGCGATGACGAACAGCCACTTCCACCCCGACAGGCCGTGCACGCCGTTCATGTTGCGGTAGAGGGCTGCTTGCAGGATGCCGAGGAACATTGCGCCGGCGACGTCGCTGACGTTGAAGAAGGCGAGGCGCAGCGCGAGTTCGGGCGGCGTGTACCAGTTGAAGATGAGGGCGACGACGCTGGGCCAGAAGCTGGCGGAGAGGAGGCCGAGGAAGAAGCGCAGGGCGTAGATTGTGGGGGCGTTGGGGGCGAGGTGGGTGCTGTGGGGAGGGGGTTGTTAGTGGGTGGTTGGGAGGGGATTGGGTGGGTTGCTCGAGGGGGACGGGTTGATTGGGGCGGGCTGTTGCTGACGTTGACTACGTCTATCACGACTTGTCTGTCCGCCGAGAAGGTGGTTGGAGGACTTACAAGAGCACCAGCAATCCCCATGTGATCTCACAGCAAGGCAGGAACAGAGATGGCCGGACTTTCGTTTGGATGATCTGGCCGGGTATCAACCCGATCGCATAGCCGATCGAGAAGAATGTTGTGAAGTTGACAAGCTCGTTGCCATACAGATTTAGATCTTCTCTCATGCCTGAGACGTACGCTTGGGTTGTTGCAGATTGGTCCAGTTCCTTGATCAACTGCGATGGTCGTTAGTTTGTGAGATGTGGGTATCGATCTTAAAAGTTCACTTACGCCTGCAACGAACATCCAGAGGAGCAACATGATATCGAGCTTGAAGAGCAGGACATTCCTCCTATTGCGAAAATATGGGATGACTTTGCCGACTCGTCCGAAGAGGCCATCGCCTTTGTGGAGGTCTTCTTCGGAGCTGTCGTGAGTATGTAAAGGGTCCGCCATGTCGTCTCTCGGTGTCGCAGTATAGTCCAATCTCTTGTCGATGTTTGACAGTCCTCAAACGATGAATACAAGGTACTTGATGGTTCTTCATGTTGAGTTTGCTGACCACGTGCATGATGCACATTTGTAGATCTCGGGCTTTGCTCCTGGAGCTGTCGTGACTAGCACGCCATTCCCTCCAAGCTTTCAACGCAGGCTAATGCTACAGGCATGTTGATGCAGGTGAGTGATGGGTCGGATCCTTGGTGTGCTTGTGTGCTTGGCGGGGTTTGTTATCTAATTTGGTTATGTCAGCGATATGTTGTCATATCTCGAAAGTATAGCGAAGCAGTTGAGAGAGAGACGCCTCAATTCATGCTAAAGTCTGTTGCATGTCCACGGTATTTTCAACGATCCTCGTACGTCTAGAAACGCTCCATGACAGTGAGAGAGCACTCTCAGGATATACTAGGCCAAAACTCAGCATACCGTCATATCATAAGCTCCGATCCATCATAAAATGTCAGTGCCAGCGAGATTGTGTGTTCAACAAATCTTGGTATGTACGGAGGGAGAACAGAATTGCACGCAAGCTGAATAGATCGGGATTCCTAGGCAGAATGCACTGCTGGATATGAAACTGATTATCTGGGTATTCGATAAGCCTGAAGGTAACGGGTTATAGCGTCGTCAATCAACCAACTGCGACCGCAGTCGACCGTGAACGTCCAACGCCAATGCAAAGAGCAGACTTCTAGAGTTTCCAAAGTGGCTTCGGGGTCGTCGCCCGGACCGGGAGCTGGGACTTGTAGAGGCTGGCTACATATGTATGCTCTGCTGCTTCTTCGGCGGGCTAGCAACCTGCCGGGCGTCTGGAGGCTCGGCTTACTCTGCTGCTTCTTCGACGGGCTAGCAACCACATTCTTCACAGACATCACCTCTCGCGCCTTCGCATTCAACTGCATCTTCGACTTCGCCTCGGACACTGGCGAAGCCTCCTGAATCTCTCGATCCAAAGTGAGATTGTGCAGCTTCTCCGCGATGACCTGCTCATCGCCGTGCTCTTCCTTCTTCACCGCAGCAACAGTGCTCTCGAGCGCACTGCTGGAATTACCCATCTCCTCCACCGCAGCAGAATCCGTTTGCACGTCCACCACCTTGTCGTCGCTCGTCTCATCAACATCGTCTTCGCCTTCCTCCTCGCTTTCCTCGTCCTCGTCCTCTTCGAACACCACAACCATCTCACGCGCAGCCAAAAAGTCCTTCAGGCTGCCCTCCCTTTCTGGGTACTCTGCTCCCTCGAGGGATACCCAGCTCGGCGCACGGTCTGCTTGATACTCGAGTATGCTGTCGAGCTCTTTCCGAAGCTCACTTAGCGCGGCGTCGTTGATTTTTTTCTGAGCAGCGGTTGTGCTCGTAGCCTGTTCTGCTACAAGTTGCATCGACACCGCATAGATCTTCTCGGCCTCGACCCTGTAGCACTGGTATATGTGTTAGTTCAGATTGTTTCCGGACAATAATGCTGATGACCTACTTCGGCCTTGTACCAGCTGCGTTCCTCTGCGCCGACCAACATCAGGAAGGTCTTGACTTGCAAGTAGCGGGGCATTGTGTGATTTGCCATGTTGCGCAGAGCGACTTTGGTGCATTCTTCCCACTTCTTTTCGTTGTAAAGAGCGGCGCACTCCCGATATTGCTCGTAGTAGATGTCGTTCGCTAGACCACTCATGTTGATTGTCATATGTTTTGGTGTGTTGGTTGAGTAGGTGAAGTGAAGTTGGTGAAGTGAGGTTGGTCGGGTGAAGTGGTCAAGTGATGGTGGCCAAGTGAGGTTGGGTCGCTCGTATATAGGTATGTCGAGTGGCGTTGAGGAATCTGTATGAGCGTTGGAGTTGAGCTCATCGAAGGGTCGGTCGCTCTCGCGTCTCGTGCCTTCCTCAGGTGGTCTCTCGCGACAACTTTTTTCAGACGTCACTTCGTCGCCTCCTTCCCTCGTTTTGCACTTCATCAAATTTTGCACATCCATCATCCACCATCCATCCCACATCCCATCCCAAATTTCATCATTGTCATCTCCTCCTCCACAGCACCATCATCGGATAGCTGCCCTCCCTCCCAGCACCGCCAGCTCACCCCTGACGTCTCTTCACACGACGCATCAGCTGTCCATCAGCGCGGTCCTGAACGACTCGATCCTCTCGCCATCAACTCCGACAGTGCAATGAGCACCACCTCCAACCAGTGGCTGAGGCTCCTTACCTCAGAATTCCAAGAGTCGGTGACCTTGACACAAGCACTGCATACAAGGACTCTGAGCATGCTGTCGCTGTGACGGATTAAGGCATGCCCGGCGACACCCTCACTGGGGTGCTGGAAGAAGCGTACTACGGACAGTGGTGTCAACAAGCAAGCGAGTTAGCAAGCATTTAAGAGCGGTAGGGTCCGCTTGATTGTTTGGCTTAATTGTTTATTAGCTAAGCAATCAAGCCGATGTTGTTTAAGGCTTACAAGTCTTAAATAGCCTTAGATATCTAGGTTACGTAACCTAGAAAAGGAAGTAAATGCCCTAGATCTAGGCCGGATTAGAACTAGTTTCCCTAGATTTTAAACCCTTATTAGCTATATATACCTACTTTAGCCCTATTCCCTATACGGCCTAGTATCTATACTATTTATCTATATCCTATCTATATTTCTAGTCTAATTTAGATATTAGTATATATCTCTAGAGTCGACTTTTATCTCTTTTAAGAAATTACTAAATTCTATTATTTTTACTACCCTATCTACTAATATCTAACTATATCTTCTAGTATCGCTAGCTATTTCGGATTCTCTACTCTAATATTATAGCTAGAAGCTCTAAGTAAGATATAGTAGTTAATTAACTTTCTAAGTAACTAAACTATAGTCTTAGTAAATCTATCTAATTTTTAAGAATCCTAAGAGAAGAATATAGATTAGAGCTATCTATAGGACTTTAAATAGCTATCTCTAGTATATAAGTACTATAGATAGACTATAAGCTATATCTAGGACTATAGATAGTATATTTATAAGTCTATAGATAGTCTAGATTACTAGGTCTATAGGCTATACTATAATAGATCTAGGAAGCTACGTAATATATTAAAATTATTCTATATCTATACTTAAGCTACTATAGCTATAGTAAGTTATCTTAAGAGTATCTATAAGCTTAATAAGAATAGTATTATTCTACTATCTACTCTATCTAGCTAGAGCTAATTAGTACTTAATAGCTACTACTTAGTAGCTATAGTAGAGTATAATACTATAGTAGAGACCTTTAATATTAAGATCTTTAGAGATCTACTTATATACTTCTTTACTATTAAATAAGTTACTATAGTAAAGATAGACTTACTAAGTTTATAAGATTTACTTATCTATCTTAACTCTTACTATATAGCTACTATACTAAGTCGTAATACTCTATAGAAGTATATTAGTTCTATCTATAAGTATACTCTACTAACTATTAAGATAGAGTTAGTATTAACTTATAGAAAGATTAACCTCTTCTTTAATCTATAGATATCTCTAAATAGATAGCTATTACTACTTAGTATAGTAGCTTACTATCTTAATAGACGCTTTATACTATATAATATACTTTTAGAATTACTATAGATAATAGAGAGTTATATAGCTATAGGCCTATCTACTTAGCTAGTAGAGATACTAGACTTTTATAACCTTTACTAGATCTTTAGTTATACTATTACTAATAATACTTCTAAGAACTATATTTATCTTAAGATCTTATCGAAGAAGGTTAGCTTTAATAATAATAATAAATTCTTATATTACTATACTATTCTATCTATAGGATAAGTAGCTATTACTATATATTATTAGAGAGTAAAAGCCGTTAGTATAAAACCTCTCTATTTCCTTTATACTATATAGGTACTAAGTCTACCCTTTATATCTATTAGGTTATAGGATATAGAGAGGATCTCTATAGCTCCTTCCTCTTACTAGGCCTTCTAACTCCTTACTCCTTTCCTTCCTTTCCTTCCCTCTCCTCTTCCTCTCGTACTAGTAAGAATTTATCTAAGACTAACTCTTAGATTATCTACTTTATTACTATATTAAGATCTCTCCTTATTTAGGTAATAGTCTTCTAGTCTAAACCTACTACTAGGATTAGCCTTCTTCTTAATTCTTATCTCTCTAGATAGAAGAGTATAATATATTTAAGGGTTTAGGCCCTATGTCTATATATATATTCTAGTATAATGCTAGGGACTCTCTACCTTATA
>QZFA01000286.1:0-23426 GCA_003614995.1 Cladosporium phlei | reverse complement strand
GTTAAGGAGAAATGAAAGATAGTCGCGTAGAATTTCGTTAATAACGCGAAACTAGCGCGCGGTAATGTTCCGCTTGTAGTACTGTTCCGCTTCTAGTACAATGACGTTATATCGGAATGTTCGTATTTGATTCCAGGTTAGGTGGATTTACAGGCGTAGCATTCCACATCTGACCTTGCTCGCCGGTGGGAAACAACTCCTGCTGTCCCCATACGTATTTATCTTGAGCCCCTAGATCCAACGCTTGCTGATGCTGTTGGAAGGCTACTATCGGTGCCTGCGGTCCGGACTGTTGTGCGACTTGCTGTTCACCAGCTTCTCTGAAATGCCTAGTGAAAATGTTTGTGTCATCCCTGAACACACGAAATTCGTCAACGTTAAAGCATCGACGAACTATCTCGCACGCTTCTGGCTGCAGCTCTTTTGCCCTCTCTATCAAGCTGGGGCGGTGGGCTTTGCAGAACTTCCAGATCAAGGACGCACTCGTCTCATTCAGACTACGCTCCCACCTGTAAACTTTGGCAATGTGACATGATGCGCTCGATGTATTGGTACATACTCACACGTCCCTCGTGGTGCTTCCCAGCATCAGAAGGAAACCCAAGCTGTTTTCTTCTTTGGCCAGAACTTCGTACTTGTGAGCCCGCTTGCAGAGACCGCTGATGTTTTTGTGGTTCTCTCCAGAGAGTCGAGCGAACTCGTGCTCAGCCGCGTCCAATGAACTCCCACCACCTTCCTCCTGTAGGCGATGGATCTCGGAAGCGATCACCACCATCAAAATTCTCCTTTGGCCTTCAGCCCGGTATGTCTGCTTTTCACAAGCTCTATATTGCTGCATCATTCGCTTTTGTCTGGCGATTTCTTCCTGGCACTGACTAGTTTCGACAATGGGGCTGGCTTCAAGAGCTTTCAGTGCTTTTCTCACGTGGTTCATACAAACACCTCTCTTCCCTTCGAAAAATGCAGCCACATCATCATTGCCTAAGTCTACGTTACTGGTTTTTGGGACCTTGCGAGCTCGCCGATCCCCGCCTAAAATATTGGAGACTTGCTCGTGGAAATCCTCTCCGCCTTGTTTCACGAGATCCAGAATCGCTTCGCGGAAGTCCTGGAATTGTCTTTAGTGGGGCGATTAGTCGTGAGCTGACACTATACCGTACTGTAATTGCAAGTAGTGCACTTTTGTTTGTCCCGGAAAGCAGTTCAACGATTTGCTTTGCGATCGTAGCGTCGGAGCATACAGACATTGTTTGCCACTGGTAACAGCGAAGGTCCGGCGGTAGTTGAAGAAGACGCACATACTGTACAGATACCTTTAGACAAGTACGTGTCGGAGTTTGCTCTGAAACTCCTGTTCAGACTATTGTAGCTAATCAACCCCCTCCCCTGCGCGCTTCTAAGATGACCGGTTCTCCTAGAGTAAGACCCCCGTGTATTAGTTTGGGATTGTGTAGCGTTGGATATTGTTAGTCGTACAGTAGTTAACTTATACTGTACTGTAATAACTTCGTAGTCGGTTTGCGCACGTGTTGGTACGCTCTGGACGGTGATAGGCTATCAGGTTCGACAGCGCTATGTGGGCGCTTTGAAACGCGTGTCTGAGAGGTCATATTAGGGTGGATTTGAGTATGTTATTGTATTTAGAAGATGTATTACACGATCGTGAAGGAGTTGAGACGAATTTGGGTATGTCGGGGATGCTTTTACGGCGAATCCGGCCCTCTCATTGGTCTAATTCATCAGGGTCAGGGTTGGGGTTATCTTTTGTCTATATCTCTCTATGTCAACATCTCAACAACATGCTTTTTCATTATATTACAATCTCATCAACCTTCTCAACCTTTGAATGAATGGTTGGCAACAATATTGAGCCTGGCGAGTTGTTATCAACCAACCTTGGTGAAGGAGGTTGACTGTTGCGGAGCTTGGCGAGTCATGTACTGGGACTTCATCATTCGCCCCTCGAGATGCACTTCGCTACAGGGACGCACATTGTTGACCAAGCAGACGCCATCCCTTTGCCGACCCGATAAAATCGCGCACACGGCCGCGGCGCCAACGAGCCAAGCAATAGCAGATACCTACATCCCAGCAAGAGAAGGCGCTCGTTGATCATCTGTTGCGGCTACACAAGAACAGATACCCTACTCGCGTGAAACTGCAAACACTCACTGCACACTGCATCCGACCTGCACTTAATGCGGGGTAGCTTCGACCGAGTGTGGTGGGGCACGTGCGGGGTATGAGGAAGGTCGAGCAGAATGCCTTTCTACTCTCAGAAACCTTACTAGCAACAAGCGGAACCTTACAATAGTTTACAGCATTATGGGTGAGCTTGAGAATTTCCGTGAGCGGATTGACGCTTTTCGTGACCAGGACGGCCAACGATCGGCTTGTCTTGCGGTATCTTGAATCAATTCCAAGTTTTCGGCATAGTGCTAATTTCTATAGGAACTGGTCAAGGCGCTGAGCGATGCGCAGATGAGGTGCGATGAACTGGAAGGAGATTTTTTATCTGAACAGACCAGTCGACAGCAGTTTCAGCACCGCGCTCACGACCTTGACACCAAACTGTGTGCTTTTACAGACGAGCGTGAACAAGTCAGCATTCGTTCTGGTGTTGATAGATGCCGACCACGATGGGTACACTTTTAGTGATGATTATATCACAAGAGGTGCAGATGGTGGTCAGTCTGCTGCTCGAGAGCTTCAGAAAGGCGTCCAGACACAATTGCATGCCAGAGGAGTTGACGAGAATGTGTTGGTTGTGGTTCGGGCGTTTGCAAACACTGAAGCGGTGTCCAGGATTCTAGGAGAGAGCGGTGTCCACGAGCCCAAGACCAAGATGACCCGATTCATTCAAGGATTCAACCAAGTCAAGTTTTGCGATTTTGTTTCAGTTGGCAGTGGCAAAGACAGAGCCGACGAGAAGATAAAAGGTAATACCAAGAACAAGCCATGGATGCAATTATGCTGATGTCTCGACAGCACTTTTTGAGCGTGCTTGTACGGATCCAACCTGCGTTCACATGGTTTTTGGTGCTTGTCACGACGATGGTTATGTGAGAATGCTCGAGCAGGTCCATGAGCCAGAAGTCCTGCGCCGTATCACACTTCTGAAGTCTTTCCAGACTGGTTACGAGTTCAAGACGCTGCCATTCGCCTGTATGGAGGTCAACGGACCGTTTCGCACCCAGCACATGCGAAGTACGGTTCCTCCTCCACTTGATCAGACGCAAGCTTCACATGCCACTGCACGTTATTCGAATGGCAACGAGCGTCATGAGCCTGCGACATATGCAAGTATGGCCAGCGGGGGCTCACAAGCTATCCTGGGCGGTGTGAGGCCTCCTGTTTCCACCACTTTCAACCGCCTTGGTCAACGCTTGGATCAAGATTTGCCGACGTGCGATCCTGAAGCGCGTGGGAGTTACCAGAAAAAGCTACAATCCGGCAAGCGATATTGCAAAAGTCACTTTCTGGCTGGTCAGTGCTCTTTCAGTTCATGCAGCTACGAGCACATGGGCCTCAGTGCAGAAGAGGTCAAAGTGTGTAGGGTGGACATCCGTGAGAAACCGTGTAGAACCGGTCTTCACTGCAAGAACTTGCTTTGTTTCTATGGGCATTGTTGTCCTCGAGTCGACTGCACGGGACAGAGCTGCAGGTTGAGTTTTTCGGTTGACATGCATAATGTTACAGGATACTAGTATGCCAAGATCGTGGACCAGCGGAATGAGACTTATGGCCTGATGCTTATTTGTAGTTATTGGAGATAGCATGGCTCAGACTGGGCTGGAAATCGTACGAAAGACAACATATCATCATGCTCGCGTGTACTAACATGATCATGATGCTCCGGAAGCGGGCTCTGCTGGCAGCAGCTCAAAGAGGTTACCAGCGCAGGAATAGTGGCGTAGACGGATGTTACTGCACGTTCTCAGAAAGGGTCGAGGAATACAGAAGAGGAATGTCGAGCAGCCTGGGACGCCAGAATATTCTGATAGGACGTCCACAACCATGAGTCATCGCGCACTTCTATACTGGCGACAAGCCATGACGAAGCTCAGGCGGAGCGCCCCGTTGCCGTCGAGCTCTCTTGATCAAGCAATTGCGTCAAACAGATTGACAGATCGTCCCGGCACATTGTTTGATGAGGCTTGCAAGACCTCCTTCCCAAAGCTTTCCCATGCTTATCTTCACGATCCAACCCCTGCATGTCTAAAATCTAGCGTCTCTACAAACTTGCAGGCTTGAGTTGAGTACTGATAGCAGGATATATTGTGAGCCGCTGTAATAATTCGGTTGCTCATCACCTTCTGCCACGACCTGTAGGCGAGCAGGAAGATGAGAGACGAGAACATGGGCTTGCAGCATGACAAGCTTCATACAACAGCATCGGACGCTCTTTTGCATCAAATTGTACGATGTTAATACCTTGGGTTTGTTTCCACCTCTACTACAAGATAAGGCTGCGCAAGGTGATCGATGGGCGTGAGTGTGGCATAAAAGAGGCGGCAATGCGTGCTGACTGGCGTAAGCTTTTCCCCACAACCACTTGTTCGCTATCGCAGGATGCACTTTACCGTATCCCTTTGAGCAAGCTCTATCAACAATGCTGCTGAACGTTGATAAATTGTCACACGCCGATTGTCAGCCCTCCAATGCACAGGGTCAGTGGCTCTCAAAGAGACGTAAGTGCGCGGCAGTCTGAGTGGGTCGCCGAATTCTGTCTCGAAATCCTCTGGAGGGGGGCTTTCCGAAAGCGCGAACGGGTCATCGAGACATGCCTCGCAAGCCATGACACGATGGACAGCTGCCGCAGGCTTAATATTTGGATTTTCCTTTCTTCCAATCTATATACCACTCTCGTTTCGCGCCTGCGAGGCTGCGCGTTCAGTCGTCCTTCCATCTGTTGATCTATCTGTCCACTCATTCTTCAGTGCTCTCGACGAGCCGGTCATTCTTTAGAACCACAACACTGACATCTCTTACCTCTCCAGTCTCGGCACCCAGCACGAATCACAACCATTAGCAATTAAAGCATCCCATACGTCTTCCGTCATGTTCTGTTCCACCCTGGTCGTCACAGCCCTCATGGAAATTTTTATAATTGCCTGCTCGGCTACAGATGTCTTCGCCCATTTCATGGTCCAAAATTCATGGGCTTACAACCATAAGCAATGGAAAGAGGACATGCTCTCTGCCAAGTCTATTGGCATTGACGCTTTCGCCATGAACTGGATGCCCCCAGACTGTCAGAGTAGCCTCCAGTGGCAGGAATCCCGTATCGACGACGCATACAAGACTGCCGAAGAGGTCGGCTTCAAGATCGTCCACTCATTCGACATGTCTTGGACCCAGTGCAACGTCTACTGGAACACCACCTACATGGCTGACGTCCTCCGGAAGCACGCGGGTAGCAAGGCCACTTACCGTTGGAACAGCGACATACTTGTCACTACTTATGGGGGCGACAGCGTCGACCAATATGGCGACCTGTTCTTCGCAGATCTCAAAGCCAAAATGAAATCTTCTGGAAACACCATCTCTTTCACCCCAGCCTTGACCCAGTACGCGACGAAAGCTCAGAAAACGGCTGTGGAGGCCGCAGATCAGATGATCCATGACTTCTCCTCCGTTGACGGCTACTTCAACTGGCAGGCCTGGCCCATGCAGGACAATGTCAACAACACCTGTACCGCCGATAAAGCCTTCCAGACTGCCTTAAAAACGGCCGGCAAGACTGGTCCCTACATCATGGCTGTTTCTCCTTGGCAGTTCAAGGATCTTGATAACGGCAGCGGTATGGACGCTTGGGTGGCTCCCAGTGACTGGCTCTTCGTCAAGCGTCTGCAAGCTATCGCTGAGCAGGAAGTCAAGCCTGACATCGTCGAGCTCTTGACATGGAACGACTGGTGCGAGTCCCACTATGTCCGTGGACGTTTTTGTCAGGCAGTGGTGCCTTCTTGTCGAAGCTCCTCACCACAGAAGGGGGAGTATCATATTTTTTCCACTCAGGATATCCTCCAATCCGTCCATCACTCTAAGCAATCCTCCTAGCAATCTTCTTCCTATGACTTTGCCAGTCTCCTCGTCCCTGTCGAGTCAGGTGCGGGCTTGTCGGTCAGTCGTCTGTCTTGGTCTTCTTCTGGACCTTTGCTTGCTGCCGTTCGACCTCCCTTGCCGAGAAGGCGCGCTTCTTTGGACGCGCATGCGTCCCTGCAACCATGTTGAACTGGGCATTAGCATCGTAAGAAGCCTGGGCTTCCTCTAATGTCATGTCGTGTTTTGCTGACTTCAGATGCCTTATGACAGCAGTTCTGTCGTGGAGTTCCTGCTCACAGCCGTTGATCCAGCACGTCTGATCGGCGACATACTCGTACTTTGGCTTAGGTAGTGGCAAGTACGGCTCCCTCTCGCCGAAGACTTCCAATTTGTGGGCATTTGTCAGGTGTCGTTCGAGAGCTTGCTTTGTGCCGTAAATCGCTGTGCTGGTGCAGCCTGGGAAAATGCAACGCGCAGGGTATCCCGAAACGTGCGTTTTCACGACATGGTTGTCGTAACTGGCCTTGGTGTTGTACACTGTCGCTGGGTCGCACCCGTGCTTGCAGGGCCTTGGCTCAAACAAGTGCATTTTTAAGACGTGACTGCGCAAGACGCTTGCAAGATTCGTTCCAGGCGCTGGCTTGTAGTCACATCCATCGTAGATGCAGGCGTACGCGGATGTCTCATCGGTGAGCGATACAGCTGTTGTGAATCGGGCTACAAGCTCTGGGGAACACACGACCTCGTGCACCTTGAGGTAATCAAGCGCGTAACTGGTGTGCTGACAGCCAGGCGTCTTGTTACACGTGTGGATTTTCGGCCTGGGTGGCTCTCGCGAGCCACCGGATACACAGTGCGTTTCTGTAGCTTTGGCAATCACGTCGTTGTCGGAGGATTCCCAAGCGCATGCTAGCTTTTGAGTAGAGACCTCATTAACCTTCGAGTAGGTAGTGATGAAAATTTCAGCGGTAGAGTAGATTGGCGCAGGATTTTCATCAGTGACGAATAGGGCCTCATCTTCCTCGGTGCCAGACTTGTCAGCTAGCGACTGAAGTGCTGCTTGCGCATCCGCGTTGCTAAACACATCCAGGACAGCAGTAGCATTGTTCTTGTCGGAGTCTATGTTGTCCTTGTCGGCCTCTGCGTTGGAACCCAGCGCCGACTCTGGGAACACGGTGCTATAAAGTTCATCGGCAGCTGGTGTTGGAACGGTAGTAGCGACGTCGGCCAATTCGTCTTCTGTCAACAACGCCGGGTCCACATTCTGCAGAGAATGATAGGGTGCTGCGGCCTTGGAAGCATTCGTCGCCGGTATGTTGACATCTTTGTCGGCAAGCGAGTGGCGGTGTCGAGAGATCTCAGGCAAGGGAGTAGTAGTTGTAGGGCAACTCTTAAGCTTCTCCGCAGTCATAGCCCTAGACTCGAGCTTGCCATCTGGCGTTACGAATCGTGGTATCCTACCTTGTGGCTGTGAAGAATGCTGAGCACGCAGAGTGTAGACCTCAGTGTGCAGTCCGCCAATGTAATTGTCAGTTACACCTTTGTAGGAGCTCTTTGCAGTGTGGCCTAGGCTTTGGCGCACATGATCGGTATTGTAGCCGACAGGAGCGTTGGTAGGGAGCTGAGCGATGTCGCGCGCATGACCAAGGCGAATTGCATGTGTGTACGCACGATCGAGCATTCCAGCAAGGACGCCCATTTCCTTGGTGCTCCTCAGCAGCTGTTGAGCTCCAGCAGGCTTGTCAAGGTCGATATGGATCATCGCCTCGGACCTTTGGTCGATAGAAGCGAGAACTGGGCGGCTAGGGTATAGCCATTCGACCTGGCGATCGGTACGGGCGAACGCACGATTCAACACATCTTGCAGACTTGCGTCAGCTACGAGGGAGTGGCGGAGAGCATGTACCAGAAGCCAAGCAATCGGGCACATGTGGTTGTGTTCTACTTTCCCAAGCGGCGAGAAGTAGTACTGCGTCTCCTCGTTGTCGGCAAGTTTGTGGTTCTTGCAGAACTCTAGTGTGATCGTAGCACGGAGGTTGGCAAGTATAGGTTGGCTCCCGACAAGGTGCAGGTTGATATGGCGATACTGGAGGAACTGCTGGCCCGTGTATCGATGGCTGCGAGAAACATCGCCAGACCGTGCGCCCAATGCTGCAACCAGGACAAGAGACAGGCACTTTGCGATCTGAATGTCCCAATTGTGCGTACTATGCTGGATCTTGTGCGCGAGGAAGCTCGATACTAGACGGGACAGCACAGCAAATCCAAGCCAGGTCTGCTTCTGCCAGTGGCCAGTCTTGAGCTTGCCGTCTCTAATCGCCTGTTCCAAGAAGACTTTGAACCGGCTAGATACATGGGCTCCCATCATGAAGTCGCTCCACTTGAAGTGGCTGTATGCAAGCACTATGCCGAGACCACGGAGGATTGTCGACTTCTGGGGTACGGTCTTGTCGCCTGGGGAGACCATCTTAGCTGGTAAGCCGGTTAGCGAGACCATTCTCTCCCTAGAGTGTGAGAAGCAGAAGATATATTTGGCTTACGGATAATAGCGGCGAAGAAGCGGATCAGATCGTCGCTGCCGTATGGCTTGTTGATATCTTGGCCCCAAGCTTGTCGGGTACTCTCGAAGCGCCGGACCCAGAGGGTCTGCAGATAGCGAGTGCCAGGTGCGATGCCGCCATCGGAGTACTGGAGCTGTTTGACGAGCTTTTTCGTAGTCACTCGATCAGCTGTAGCGTCTTGGAAGATACGCTGGATGGACTTCTCGCCTATACGTGCGCGAGACGGAGAGGGTTGAGCGGGGTCGCTGAAGACCAGATCGTCTGAGTCAAAGTCGGCCATCTTGGAGGTCTTGTGAATTGTTGTTGTTGTCGTTGTGGGGTGGGTGATGCTTCTTGTCGGATGATGTGGTAGTAGTATTTTAGAGGAAGAAGTGGCCGTGAGAACCAGGCATAACGAAGGGCGCGCACGCCCGTAACAGAGATGTCTGCCGGGAAGGAGCGTTTCAGCGCTCTGAGGGAAGGAAGTAAGAGCGCATACGCTGGCTGCAGCGCGTAAGAAGTCCTAGTAAATGCCCACATTCTTGCGCGACGAATATCTTGCCGTATTACTGTCGTTTTCGGTAGTAGTAATATTATACAAGATTCGAGGTGCTATAGTAAGATGCCGCTATGTCAATATATAATATATGTTGGTAAAAATTAGACGACATAACATAATAGGTGATATAGCGGAGCATAATTGTCAGAGTGAATGCAGAGGGTCAATCTAAGTGAACATGGTCAGAAGTCAAGAATACATTGTGATAACTGTCATGTCTGTGCGTTGTTTCTCTGTCTGTCGGGGTCATCCTCATGATCTATATGTGTGTTGCCTAAGCGCCCATGCTAAGCGCTCATGCTAACATCGGCGGCACATGAAACGCCCTAATCCAAACAAACCGCTACATTAACGCTACGGCCTTCTTGTCGGTATATTACAGTGTTTATAGTATAGTTGAAGGTGTGAAGTCGAAGAGGAACGCTTTGCGTAAGATGCGGTTTACGCAAAATCTCGCGGCGCTCGGTTTGTAAACTTTCTTTCCGTTCGGGCTAGATGGTCAGGAGCGTAGTCGTTGTAAGTGTTCACCCAATAATTCAATTCTACTTCGGCCACCGACTACGCCGACTTGAGCACCATGAAGACCTATGTTGCCGGCCAGAACCATTCCCCCTGGCGCATCATTGCCAGATACTACATCAAGTGGTGGAAGAACGGGAAGAAGCCTCAAATCACCGAGGATCAAGTTGTCTTCTGGTACCGCGTGCACGCAAAGAGCGCACAATGCAACGAAGGCTCCAGCACGATCCGCAACAGTGATATGCTCGAAGATGCTGTCTTCGCCTGGGCCGCCGTTGCTAGAAAGTCCACCATCTCCATGTCTCTCGGCAGCAACAAATGTTACGATTTCGACGCCGACGCCTCGGGCCCGGCCGTTGGCTCTGTTCCTTTCCCTAAAGATCTCGGCAATAGCGGAAAGAGACCGAACATCGCCATTATACAGAACAATAAAACCGCTTACCAGGGATCAGGATCTAAGCCAATCACCCCTTGGTGCTCAACTAAGAACTTCAACCCTGTGGTCGACCTCGTTGGTCAAGGTGACAACGACCGAGGCCACGCGTGAAATTATCCAAAGAAGCAGTCAGCGGGATTGAAGTCGTTGTACCGATGGCATATACCCCGTTGTTTCGCGTGCTGTTAGAAAATGCCGCTAGAAGCCTCTATTCTTCGTACATGTGTGTATTATCTCTCTGAAGTTTGGTCCAAAAAAATCCCGCGCATGTCAGACTCGTCACTCACATGCCCCCCTCCGGAACAGGTTTGGTCTCTTCAGCGTGCACGTTTCTTAGTGTCTGTACGTATCTTAGTGAGGACGTATTCGCCAGGTCAACAAGGTTGGAAGGATAACACGTGCATGATTGCTAGCCTACAAGTTTCAAGGTTCAGTAGCTGACATGCTCGTGGGGATCATATCTGTCACCTGCCGGGATTTAAGTACCTACCACGCTGTCCAAACGATCATTCGGTGTTAAGGATAGATGGGTAGTTAGTTTGTCCCGTGGGTGCGTCCATCACGAACGTCTATGTACGCGTGCTCCCACCATGTTGAGTGCTCCACTCAGGGTTGCGGAGTCGATCCATGACTGCAATGATCGTCTACAGGACCGTTGACATGGCTCACAAGCACACTAGTGATGCTCATCTTGGGCAAAGCGCTGCAAACTTGGTAGCAGACGGCGAAAAAGTTGGCGCGACATGGGGTAATGATACGTTATTTACAGTTGGGGTGAGATAACCGTGGTAAACCAACTAGTCCTGCGCACTCATCTTCTCTAGAAGATTTTTGAGAAGCCTCCTCGGAGTGTAAGTTAACTAGATGGTATTAATAACTATCTCTTTTCCTGAACAACATCCGCCAGTTCAGACTGAGCACCCAAACGTAAAATTATCATGCATCATCTTATCGTCCGCACTCGAAAGACCGTCATCTGCTAGTAAGCGTGGCTAATCGATACTTTTTCTACCTATATGGATTTACCACATGACTCCAGGTATAGTTCTTGGGAGAAGAGAAATATAAGACATCTTCATATAACGGTAAATAATGACACCACTTTCTGCGTTCCTACTTTCCTACCGCATGTATGCATCTAGTCTGCATATTGTCCCCGGTATTGTCTATTCACCTGGTCCTAGGCCAACAGCGTTGGGTGCTTGAAAATATGTCTACCGCTATCGCCATAGCCAGGCCAATCATCAATGCTGCTAGTATCGCGCTTACAGCCGCCATTGCTGGAGCCGCCAGCTGACTGAATTGCTCGACCGACGCAGCTTTTCTTGCCGAACGGCAATGCTATTGATACATACCATTGGAAACAACAATCCTTTGGAGTCTGCTCGAATTTCCATGCCGTCAATCCACCGCAGCCGGACAACTCTTCACGAAGTCCTTCGCCGTTGGCACCCATTAGTGCACTTGGAAGGTTTTTCCCGCGCACTTCGATCCAGTTATACCCGACCTTATACGAGATATCGCAGGTGACCTCGTTAATTTGTTTGCTCCAGGGTGTCATCTTGAACTGCCATCCATCTGTCGTGCGTAGGGTCGCCCCGAATTTATAATTGTAAGGATTATTGAGCATGTCGTTGCCGTCGCAGCCGTCGACCACTGCGTCTTGAAAACGATCGATGCAAAATGGAGCATCTTTCGGGCTCTGCAGGTCTGTTCCAGTGTTCCAATTCTTCACTTCCAGCTCTAGTTCGTTGACCGTATCTTCGTTGTACCTCATCACCGGAGCATCCTGTTCGCAGAAGAGGCGAACGTTCTCAATTATAGTATCGCGGGACATCACCCAGTAGTCCCCAGTGATCCCGTGACAGATGGTCTCATCTTGAACAATTGATCTTCCGCTGTTACGAAAGCTAGTTGTTCGGGCGTCAGTCGGGCGCGCAACCGGTACAGATTCGCGGCCATCTGCTCCTGTGACGAGCCCATAGGCCGTAGCGATAAGACAATGCAGCAAGAAAATCGGTGACATATTCATTTATTGTCGCGTTGTATAACAGATTGCAGTGGTCAAAATTTTCTCGATTGTGCGTAGGGGAAGCTCATGAGATATGTGCAACAAGATGAACTGAATTAGATATAAAGTCTTATCAGCGTTATGGGGGTCTCAAAATCTTCAAAACATTTTTGTTAACGAGCCAAAGTCGATGTTACCATGATCAACGCAAGCAGACTCTTTGGAGCATCCCCTAACCTCTCCTTGACCCCTTCGGTTGCTGGAGTAGTCTCCCCAATATTACTTGTGACGAGATGTGGTTGACTCAAGCACGGACAGCATGGTCCCATCGCTAACTTAAATTGAAGAGAGTCAGGACGTCTACCAAGAGTTGTGATCGCGAAGATGTACATTGCATGGTATCCTCAAGCAGAGATTTCATAGAGAAATGACACGGCTACTAAGATTGACACATGTCGCCTTAGGAGCAGAGATTGATATTGAGACGGACATTTTTATTGAAGGGTACTGTGTAGCACACGCGCGAGTCTACGGCCAATCTGATTGTTCCATCTCCAGGAATACCTCTCTCATCAACACAGGTATCTTGCCAAACTGGCTCGCTCTCTCGGAAAAACCACCCTCCAGCGAGGTCGAAGCCGCTACACAGTCGTCCGGCATAATAACGAGACGATTGCTGTATGCACTCCCAAGTCCAGGTCGCGCCTGATGAAGCTTGGCCTCAAGCCCCTTGGCCGACGTCCATTGCCAAGTCTCTTTTGCGAACATATGCTCTACGGTCTTGAGTCGTGGGGTGGAAATTCCGTAAGAACAGCTTTAGGATGACGGAACTCCATTGGTGTCGGCGGGGTATGTTTCCAGAGAGATGGTTTTACTGTTCCCGATCCGTAGTGGAGGAAGCGTTGGGACTGCTTGAATGGGACTGACCAGGTGGAGGAAGATACTTGAAACAAATCGTGTGAATAACAAGAAAAATGTTAAACATGATCTGATTGTGCGTAAACACATGCTCTCTTCCGAAGTACCAGGATCCCAGGGATATCAGATTTCCGAAGATGAAAAGTCCGGGCGACGCTTTATACAGTTGAGCAGATAACGTTGGACGGTTGGACGAGGCCTCTGGTTGCGACATGGTGCATGTGGCGATTCGGGTTTTCGGGAGAGGTGATGTAGTATTGAAAAAAGAAAATCGAGAGAAATCTTCACGTTGCTGTGTCGGCCAAGAATAAGCTCGGGAGGATCACGCAATTGAAGGTATTTAAGGGAAGTGTAACGATTTGAGCAGACGCCGAAGTGGTTGAGGAACCTCTGCCGGCTTGTACTGAACGGTCGCCATTTCCCGTTCTAAGCGACCATCTCCGCAACCGAGCAGCGGCACTATGCTGGGGTGTCTTTGACGGTCGCTAAGCCGCATGCTCACGCGAAGCTAGCAGCTTAAGCTATCGCTGCGCGCGTGTTAGCTGTTTGTCATCCATTGCGAAGTGACAGCTCACCACAAAGAGTCCGCACGGAGACACTTCTTGTTCAAAGCCCAGTGCAAGTTCTTCAGGGGAAGTCATCCAGATCGAGTCACTTGCCATGCCTTCACTGATACTTTTTAGCGAGGTAACAATGGCAGTTTCGAGACCATGATCAGCAAACGTGAACTGCCGGTCATATTTGCGATAAGTTAGCCGAGGGAGGAGCCCATGGGTACGTCTGGCGAGTTATGATTTAGCGATAAGCAACACGTGGTTCGCGTGCCTATCGAAGAAGCAAACATAGCGCCGTAGCAGTATGGGGAAATGGAGAGAAGTGGAGGAGTACTTGGGTAACTCATCCAGAAATTGTGGGTTCGTCCAAGGAAGGCGGCCGTGTAAACAGACCAGGTTTTACTAGTGGTGCCATTCGCGTACCGGGGAGGGGCGGCAAGGATTGCGCCATACCTGATAATCCTTGAAGCGGCGCGAAATGACCCGAGCGTGCCAATTTGGTTATGCGGAAGTGGACCGGGGGGGTGTGGCGTATCTGAAAGGCCAATCTTCAGATTGCAGTCCAGGTGCCATCGGCATTCTCGGTTAGTTGGCAGGGTGGGATAATTCGGCAATGTACGCACGTGGCACCGAAACTGTGATGTCCTCAGCTGCGGTGCCAAGAGCCCAGCAGATCTTGCCAAGCCCGCTGACGCAAAGTCAGGTGCGAGTCTGATATGTCACGTACTGACATATCACGTTCCCTGACGTTGGCTCCAAAGATAGCGCCTTCTTGAATTCGGCCATATCTTCATGCCGGTAGACGAAATGAGAGACTGCACAAATGGACGTCTGACACGCAAAGATTACTGACGCACAAGGACATACGACGGACTGAAGTGGAAGTTGGGAACCACGGAGAGTCAAATCATGATTTCGTCGAAAGCCATATTTTAAATTCCAAAGAGCCACAAGACCATAGTCACTGTGGTCAGCATGTGCGAAAGGCAATCATGTCACTGGATTGGTCTTAAAGAAATACGGCATCGTAGAGTCCAAGAGGCCTTTGAACACATCCAGAATGGCAATCACGTTAACGATAGAACATGTACTTGTAGTTCCACGAACCATCAGCTCATACGGCTTTGGGTCACCGTCACTCAATTCAGTTATGTGCGATGGGTTTATGTGATAGGTCAATAGAACAGGAGTTCAGACGAAATCTCAGTGAGCGGGCACTTCAATTAGCAAAGTATTGCTATCTGACGATCCGAGCCCAAGGAGATGATGTCCCCAGGTCCCAAAATCGAGGACCAACCCACACGAGAAGGCTAATCTCGAAGGCATATCGTACCGCACGGACCGTGGCTGGAGAGCCGGGAGGCCAAGGGTTGCGCTCGAATATTTGGTGGTCTCGAAGGCATTGGATCGTCATGTTAATCAGAGCTAGAGAAATCGATACTTCAACCTTGGAGTGATATCAGGAAGGTATCCTGTCTCTGAATGTCGATGAGCCCGACAAGATCACATCATTTGGGAACCCAGGCGCCCCATCCTCCGACACGTGGTCAAACTCGCACGATGGCTCTTCAGTAGTCTCTGCGGGTCTCACGATGGAAACAAGACTCACCGCAGAAACAGCTGGGCGTGCAACGATCGGCGCGGAAGAAGTCAAGATGCGGTTGCGCAGGAGACTCACTTCCTGGTCCGACATTCCTGCTGAGATCAAGATCAAGATATTTGCATACCTTGAGCCACGAGAGATCATCCGTTCTTCGCACGTATCAAGATGTTGGCATCACATGTGTTATGACAGCCAGCTCTGGAGCACTTTAGACACGGCGGGATTCTACCGGGCCATCCCAGCAGCTGCACTGGTTACCATCGTCACCGCAGCTGGGCCTTTCTTGCGCAATCTTGACTTATATGGTGTACAATTGCATGGGCATTGGAATCATATAAGTCTTGCGGAGGCTTGTAGGAATCTTCAAAATCTGTCGCTCAAAGGCTGTGGAATCAATCCGGATACCCTCCACAGCTTCCTCAATGTAACGAACAAGCTGGTGCACATCGACCTCTCCGGTCTCGAGGCCGCAACGAATCGCGCAATGAGCATCATTGCGGCTAACTGCCACAAACTCGAACATCTCGGCGTCTCGTGGTGTGACAACATCAACACGTGCGGCTTGCAGAGAGTCATCAAAGCTTGCTCAGCCTTGAAGGACATTCGGGCTGGCAATGTCAGTGGTTGGGAAAACGTCGAGGTCATGCAACAGTTGTTCCTCCGCAACAGTCTGGAACGTCTCGTCTTGACGAATTGCGACAGTCTGACCAACGAGTCGATGGCGGTGTTGATCGAAGGAAAAGAAAGCGACGTCAATCACTCCACCAGCAGGCCGACTGTTCCTCCGAGGAGGCTCAAACGTCTTGATCTCACCCGATGTCGTGGCATTTCAGACCCTGGTGTCCGCAAACTTGTCAACAATGTCCCCGAGATGGAAGACCTGCGACTCTCCAAGTGCCATGGCATCTTTGATGAGACTCTCACCCAGCTTTTGCCAACCACGCCAGTGCTCGCTCACCTTGATGTTGAAGAACTCGAGGAGCTGACTGATACGGTTCTCTTTAGTCTGGCCAGCTCGCGTTGTGCTAGACATTTACACCATCTGAACGTCACTGACTGTAAGAGTATGGGTGATGCTGGCATGATAGCCTTGCTCCAGTCCTGTAAGGGTCTACGGTCACTTGAAATGAACAATACTGACGTTTCGGACCTCATGCTGGTCGAGGCGATCGCCATGGCCCGCCAACGTAACCTTCGTACGGTCTTGGCAGATGTTGTTCCATCTCAACCGACCGTAGGCCTTTCTTTGACAGCCTATGACTGCCCGAAAGTGACATGGACCGGCATCCGCGAGATTCTCTCCCACAACACCGAAGTCATCACCACAACCAAAACTGCCGAGCTCCCGCAGTTCGAAGGGTATCGCACATGCTCACATAGAAGAGTCAACGGCCCATCCTCCCTCCCACCAACCTTGCTTACACAGTGGATTCCCTCCAGTTCTGCCATACCCCACAATCTCGACTCCCTCCAGCCCGTCTATCTCATGCAGCTTATCACCATCTTCAGAGGATTTTACACTTGTCAACGGGCGGTAGACAAACATACCGAGCGCGTGCTGCGCTGCGATATCTTTGCGGCACAAAGACTAAAGTACAGGTGGATTGAGTTCGTGATGGCGCAGGAAGAGATGGAAGCGGGTGGAGTGGGAAGAAAATTCGAAAGATGTAAGGCGCGTGAGGCGCGAATGAGGTTGGTTGACGAGATGGGATTGTCGGATCACACTAAATTCAGCGTCTGGAGAAGGCTGAGGGCTCGTGTAACAATGTTTGTGTTTCGACGTGAATGATGTGCAAGAAATTATTCGCGTTGCTTGGGAGACTAGTCCGATGAAGTTTCAATAGCCACTGTGAACGTTTGAAATGTGAAACCGCTAGTTAATCAAGCTCTTACAGTATGTGCCTTTCTGATTGTTTCACTTATACCGCTCATGAGTTCGGTAGGTGAGATGCTCGTCAAGTGTACCGCATGTCTATCCTCTCTCCGTCAATTGTATGGGAATGCTTGTCTGATTTGCTCTAGCGCCTTAGCACGTTATTAACATAAACGTCATGTCGTTTCCTCTTTCTTTACGAAGCTTCGAACATATCTTTCATTCCTCCACCACGTACACTCGTTTGAACACTGAAGTTATCATGGCTCTCCCACCCTCACTTCGTCCTCGATTCGCTAGACAAGATGACCTGTTGGAGCACTACAACGTACATCGAAGCATAGGTAGCGGTGCGTACGGCGTTGTTTACCATGCGGAACAGCGAAGCTCGGGAAACAAAGTCGCAATAAAAGTGACTGGAGACCTCAGCAACTCTCTCGTGTGCAGTCGGACCTTGCGCGAGATCAGAATACTCCAACACTTCCAACACGAGAACATAATAACTTTTCTGGACGTTGGAAGACCACACCACTTCGATGATTTCTCCGAGGCTTGTATCGTGATGGAGTACATGCCTTACAACCTGAAGCAGTTCATCGGGCAGTACAAACTATCCGATTGTCATTTTTCCTATCTCACGTATCAGATCCTCCACGGGCTGGCCGCCATTCACTCTGCTGGCATAATCCACCGGGACTTGAAGCCGGACAACTTACTTGTGGGAGAAAATTGCGATTTGAAGATATGTGATTTTGGACTGGCTCGGCCGCAGGGTATGGAGGGAGAAGAAAAAGTCAAGATGACCGAGTATGTCGCCACGCGTTGGTACCGTGCTCCGGAGATCATACTCTCGAAATATGGAAAACCTGCAGACCTGTGGTCTTGCGGGTGTATTCTCGCCGAGATGATCGGAAAGACGGTGCTCTTCCCCGGGAAAGACCCGTACCACCATCAACTCGAACTTATTTTTGCCACTCTTGGATCTCCTACAAAAAATGATCTGAAGGCTGTGTGCAGCAACTGGAGGAGCCACCGGTACATCCAATCTGAATTTCCACCGAGAGCTAGGACGCCTTGGAAAACCCTTTTCCCGACAGCATCAGATCACGCTTTGGATTTACTCGATAAACTGCTTACTTTCAATCCAGCCAGGCGATTGACAGCGGAAGATGCGTTGAGGCATCCTTTCACTCTATCATGGGCGGAGCCAGGCGAGTTACCTGCGCAGGAAGCCTTCGCAGCTCATGTTTTCACAGAAAACGTTGGAACAAGAGGGAAGACAATGGCAAAGTGTAAGAACATCTTTGGTTTGAAACTTCCCTACCATGTTACTGACGCATACAAGACGAACTTTTCCAGGAGCTGGTTCGAACGTCGGATCGATCTATGTGTGCCCGATTGTTATTACAGCTGCGCGCAAATCTCGACTCCAGCTCTACGGCATCTTCGATCCCAGGGTGAGATTGGAGATTTCAGTGACGTAGTACGCCACATAGCGCAAAGGTTACCCTACATGGATGATCTGGGGGAAGAGGGGATTCGGTCGGAAAAATATTTCAACTTGGTTAGGCATAAGGCTCTTGCATCAACGTTCGTATCTTTGTCATCGAACGTCACTAGAGGCTACAATGCCGTTACTGAGCTTGGACCGAGTCGCTGGTGGCGTTCAGCGCCTCAGCAAGAGGAATACACGGATATGATGACCACTCCAGTGTCCTCTGCAGTATCTTGTTCTCTCTTTCCCACGATATCCTGGTCCTTGCTGCTACGACGGATCCATGGGCGCCTTCCGGATGGTGTTCAATCCTCCGTTGCCTTCTAACATGAACGCTGCGATATCTCCTGAACATCCTTTGCCTCCTCAAATATTGAAGCTCACCAAAAGCCGTTCTTCCCTCTGCTGAGCTCATCAATTCTTCCACCAGTAGTCGATTATTTTGTATTGCTTGTTCGAGCCGAAGGTACTCCATCATATTGAAGCTCAAACTTCGTGAGGAACCCTTGTGTCGCGAATCTGCCGTACACGTGCGTGCGACATGATGGGTTGTGATGGCGATTTGACAGCAGACCGTGAGTAGGTAGTTGATACCCATATGATCAGCCGCGTGCATGACCTGGATAACCTTTGACTCGCTGATATCTTCAAAGAAGCGCTTCTCCCACGGCGTGATTCTGGCGCGGGCGCTTTTGCTGATTGGCTTACTGCCATTGGCTTGATAGGTGCACCAGTTAACAACGATGTGTAGTATGTCAAGCGGAATCTGACCAGAGTCAACGATGCCCTGTCCTGAAGTATAACAGACAGCAAACCTCCGATAGCGATACGGTATGGGATTCGCCGGGCGTTGAATTGCAAAGGGCATTCCTGATGAACTGAGAATCACGGAAGATGTGACGTTCTGCAGACGCCGAGTCAGCATGCAGTCATCTCGAGAGATGCAAACTTACTTCGTACCAACGTAGATATCGAAGCCATCGGAGGTTCTTAGTCGAATCGTTGCGTTAGGCGTAGGATGCATGTTGCTCCGTTGTTATTGTCGTAGGGGTAGAGATAGCCTCAGTAGTCAAGTTCTGGGTATGTAGGAACGAAGAAGGAGGAAGAAGAATAGGGATATACAGCCTTGTTCTAGCGTGCACGGGCGAGCCCGTGGTACCACTTGCTCTTGTCGAAGAGCAACGTCGAGTCGGCAAAGGGTTGGCTGCATGGCCCTGACCTTGGCTTGATTCGATGAGGCATACTGTACGTCAACTTTCAACGCACGGGTGCGGCCCTCTCTCTTAATGTCTGCAAGTTTTCTGCTAATGGTAATTTCGTAGTCTCACTTAATCTGCATTCTATAGTACAGACTCTGTTTGAGCTTGACGATGTTCATCCTTGATGTCTTTTCCTCTTGGCCTACTATACCGAAAGGTCAATTTCTCTCCGCTGCTCTGTATTATCGCTGCGCTGTGGCTGTACTTTTGTGACTTGGCAGGATTACCGTTCGATGAGGGAAACCTACGTCAAGACTGCGTTTTGGTTCATGTGAATGTGCGTTAGTGGCTACACAACACTACTCGGTGTCTCATTCAGTCTGAGAATGACAAAGCTGTTGTGGCCCAGTGCATGATCGGTTTTTGATATACGACAGACGCCTCTCGCCTTTCAATTCAAAGCTTCGAATCACTCATTCGGCATGCCTTTCCTCAGATTCGTGTACCGACTCTCAGGATAATCCAGACAGTTGTCACTCACTTCCATGTCCTCACCGCCCTGGCCGCCCAAGCTTTCCACTGTGATGTCAATCAAGCTGGCCTCACTCGAACAAGGGCGATCGCCCGAAGTGTCCCACCACATCGCTCCACCCAGGCCGGTCTGGCGAATGTATGCGGCTTTCTGAATCGCGATCTCTGGTGTATCGTACGAAATCATGGTTCTTGAAGCGTTGTCGTAGGACCACGTCGCAATAGCTTGCGGATCGTGATATACTTCGGCATTTGGTTGAGGTAAAGCCTAGCGATGAGATGTATTAGTAATGGGACACTCGGGAGCGCATTGCGTGTATGCTGCCTGTTGAATTCGTGCATGGTCGCCCTGAGACCAACGTTTACCACTTTCTGGTGAATGATCGCACAGTTGCTGTACCACCTCGTTCCGCAAAACAGATTGTTACTCTTGGAAAGTTCTAGTCGCAGAAACTCACCTTGTAGTCCCAAATTCCTTTTTCCCAGCTTCCGGGACCAACACCGTCGTAAGGAGCTCCAGGACCGGCAGTGTTCTGGAAAGCGCGGCCGTACAAAGGCATGCCCACGACGATCTTGTTCGCTTCGATACCTTGGCTCATATAGTATTTGATTGCGTCATTTGTGTTGAATGGAGTCGTATCCGGAGCTGAGTTCGAGGAGAACACGTTCGCCTGGTGCCCAGCCGAGTTGTCCCAAGAGCCAGCGTAATCATATGCCATCATGTTCCAGAAGTCCAGATACCGATCCATATCTGCGAAAGGGAAATTCGGGAACTTGAGCGGTCCGGAAGGAGAAGCGACTGTCAAGAGGAAGTGTGGCCGGTATGGCAGGCAAGTGGAGTATGCATCCAGCTCGTCGCGGACCGCTGTGAGCAAAGCGACGAAATCTGAACCCTGTTGTGGAGTCTCTGGGTATTCCCAGTCGATGTCCAATCCGTCGAAAGGGTGGTCTTTGAGTAAGGCCACAGCGCTACGCGCGAATGTTCGTCTTCCTTCTGCTGTAGATGCCGGTCGTGCGAAATTCTTGCTGTACGTCCAGCCACCGATCGACAGGAGGACTTTGAGGTTCCGATTGCGTTTCTTTAGCAGGTACAGCTGCTTGAGACAACCATAAAGATCGGTAGTAGTGTTGTTTGGGGGGTCAGTAGAATAGTGCTTGTTCGTGTCTGCTTCAGGATCGGTCAAATGCACTTCCCCTGTTTCCTGGCGAACATTGGCGAATGCGTATAACACGTGCGTGAGCTTTTCGGCTGGTAAGTCTTGTGGGTTGTGCTTGCGACCGTATATCGCCCAGTTCTAAAGTTACGTCAATACTTTGATTCGCCGAAAGTACAACTGCTGTGCAACTCACAACATAGTATGCTACGCTCCTAAACCCGTCGCGTTGAGTAAATCTTTGGTCTCCGGTGGATCCATCGACGGTTTGCAGATCACGAGAGACAGGTGATGATCCATACTTCGGTACGGTGGAAAACGAGGCCGCCTGTGTGATGTACAGATACGAGAGTATGACGGAAACTGTCCAATGGCGTGGGAACATCGCGACCGCGTTTGGTTTTTTCCGCTCGAGGGAAGACCTGATCATGGGGACACGGGACCTGGATGTTGACGATAATATATATGCTGACAACGAAATTCGCACGTGCAGGGCGAGAACCATGGTGTCATTGAACAGCACGCGTAAGCTGTATAACACCATTGAAAACTTCGTAAACGTGATATCCTGGACCCCCTTTCGCCTCCGCAGGTGAATCACTTGTTTCAGAACTGGTAAATATAGATATGGCGAACGCGGTACTGTAAATTTGTGCGAAAGCCATTCACAACACGCATCCGAGAGACCGTACAGTATATTGGTAAAATAACCGTATCTACAGGTACGGTATGGGCACATAAAGGCACGGGTTTACACAATGTAGCAAGTTGCTGTCTAATAGAGTAGACTGGTGTGGCTAAAGAAGATGACCAACTCTCATCCGTCGAACTTGATCTATCGATGTCGCGCTGGGTCAACTATTCGAAGTTGAGCGAAATCAACTTGAGCTTTCCTTACCTTTCAAGATTTGTCCAAGGATCATGGCAGTCACACAGTAAAGTAACTTTGTTGTACTCATATGCGAACACTCGAGTGCATTAACGTAGAGTATAGATCCTGGTACCAAATAGGACAAAAGCTGGCACGGACGAGGCAGTGGTCTAGGTTTCCCCCAATAAAATGATCGGGTCTATCGGTCGTAGTCTCATGTATCTTTCCAAGAACCCTCGTGCTCGACACGTGCGTACCAAATTGTCTCTCGAGAGCAAAAACTAGGTATAGACTTCGTTCGAGTCTTTCGTACCGACTAGGGTACTCATACGCTTCAATTGCAAAACAAATCATCCTCATTAATCACTGCGTTGTCCACGTTGCAAAGAGGTCAGAACACCCGAGATGCTTTTCTTTCCACGAACGAACATGAGCGTAAGTTTCCGTTATATGCTGAGGCGTGCTCGTATTAATAGATCACAGGCCATCTTCAGCCCGAGCCAATTCCGTTGTGCACTCAATACTGATGGCGAAGCGGAGCGATGGAAGGTATCGCCGATATTCTGGGTATATTAGGTACTTGCCATGCCTAAAAGGGTGTTCACCGTGGGTCTGCGGTTGCTCTTCCTATGCTGCAGACCAAAGCAGACATCTACCCTCGAGGTAGTCGCCAGACTCGGCGCTCTTTACTGGAAAAAGGAAAAGTTAAAGGAAGCACAAACCATGTACTTGCAAGTGCTAAAGGGCTACGAGAGAGCTTCGGGACCAAATCATCCATCGACACTCGATGTCGTCAACAATCTGGGTATCCTCTACGCTGAACAGGGTATGATGGAAGAGGCGGAGGAGATGTATTTCCGAGCGTTGGAAGGGTATGAGAGGGCATGTGGACCGATTCACACGTCGGTGCTAGACGTCGTCAGCAATCTTGGTATCCTCTACTAGAAACAGAACAAGCTGAAGAAGGCCGATGGGCTGTACCTACGAGCGTTGGATGGGTACGAGAAGAAATTCGGGCCAAAGCATGCGTCGACTCTCGATACCTTTAACAATCTCGGTAACCTATACGCAGACCAGGCAAGCTGAAGGAGGCTGAGGAGATGTTCTTGCGAGCGCTA
>QZFA01000285.1:0-23440 GCA_003614995.1 Cladosporium phlei | reverse complement strand
CCGGATCACAACAACCCACGAGCTAACGCAAGCTGTGCCTCCCAGACCACAGATAGGAAGCTGGTGCTCGGCGTTAATTCGTCATTCATCATTGCCATGGGGTGGTGTTTTTGGGGTACCGCTAGGATGCTCTTACCAGGATAGCAATCGATCGTGTAGCGCGGATGATATCTTGAAGTCTGGAAGTTGGTTGAAGGAGACCTGGTTGTGGATCTTGTTAGCGTCTGTGTGTTTTGGATGATGGAACTACAAGTCGAGGTATGATCTCGCCGGTGCTGAGGCTCAGAATAAGTTTTGACATCACTGCAGCAACTTCTTCCTGCGACCGGATGGCAACAACCCACGAGTGAACGCAGGCTGTGCCGCCCACGCTGCAGATGAGAGGAAGCTGGCGCTCCACACTGACTGTATTCCATCATTGCCGGGAGTTCGGTGTTTTGGAGGTCCCGCCAAGTTGGATGGGTGGCCGGGGTATTTTGATGGCAATGGGGGAGGAAAGGAGAAAATGTCAGATTCGGCTTACCTGGTGTGGTCGAGTGCCTGTGCATGAGGACTCGGGGTGTGAGACCATGAGGTCGCTAAACTCATGAGGCCGCGAGGTCATGTGATGGTGAGCGCGTGGTGCGCTGTGTGTTGGATGGTTGTTGTGCGTTACTGCGGCCCACGCAGGTGGCGTTTAGTGAGGTGAGGCAAGCTCAAACCCGCTTGGCAGAGACCGCGTGACGAGCGCACGCTTGATGAGTGCAGACTTGGTGCGACAGGTCTGACGAAGAGGCGGGCTCGATGAGCTTGACATGCTGTTTCCCCGTGACCCCTGGGAGTAGGCGAGTCAGTAAGATGCTTGCGCGGGCGAACAAAGACGACGCTTGCATGCGCTGATGTGTTGACGAGTTGGAGGCTCGCGCATCTTCGCTGTGTGGCGCGAAACAGCGAACGGCGAAGAAAAAGTGAAGAGCAAGCCGTGAAATGGCGGATGGTGCGAAAGCGACGACCACTGCCGCTGGGAGAAGCGGAGGCGGGTGTTGACAGGAAGGGAGATGAGTGGAGAGGTGATTGATGATGGATGGATGGAGGGTAGATGGATGATGAGAAAAGGGAATCAGTCCATGTGCCTACCTGTTTACCGTGCGCCGCGTGAGAGCCGTCGTGCGCTGCGGCGGTGATATGTTGCGCTGTGGCGTGCATGCGCTCGACAAGATGATGCGAGGCGAAGAGTTGTGGAATGATGAAATGTGGTTGATGAAAAAGGTGTGATGAGGTTGGTTGGTTGGTGTTGTTGACAGAACAGACAGCCAAGACTTGGGAGACGTTCAAGGGTGAAGGCGAGGGAGCAAGTTGCTTGTGACTCGACCCCATAAGCGGACTCGCACGAGACTAAAGCCTGCCCACGATCCAATGCCTCAACATGCTTAGGAAGATGATAAAGGGTCTGTAAAGATGGTCGTGCTGTGTGGAATGTCCTTCATAAAGATTGGTGTGTGAGGATGCCGGAGGACAGTCGAGTTCAATGGCGGTCGTGAGGTTTGGCATGTAGTTGACTCGACTCGCTTGACTTGAGCGGTGGATCCGCAAACAACAGACCGGGTATCACGACGGGTTCTTGTGATGCTGTTGCTCTCTCGATAGATACTGTGCACGATGGATGAATGGATAGGTTGGTAGGTCGTAGGCGACATTGTAGCAACAGTAGCAGAGCACCTACACAGCTTCGCTCCTTCTTCAAACGCACTCACAGCCAGGGACCTACAGCAAGATAGGAGACCGTCATGCACGAGGTGGTGCGACATGTTCCTTGCTGTCCACCCCAAATACCATCTTTGTCTTCACTTCACTCCTTTTCTGTTGTCGCCTTGCCCTTGGGTCCCCTCGTCTTCTCGGTGTGGACTGCTGCTGCTGCTGCCTCTATTGCTTCTCGTATCATGGAATTCGCTTACAGTGAGAGACTCACATGCTTTCGCTGATGGGGTGACCTGCTATTGTCGCTTCCTTGTCGTGATGTCGAGTTTCGCCGACGGGCATGTTCGCCGAGAGAGAAGACATGCCGATCTGCCTTGGCGAAGAATTCGATCTCGAGGCTCTGAACCAAGGAGACAATGAATGGCCATTGCGCGGAGCCGGGGTATCATCCGTCTAGATTGTCAAATTTGGCGGTATTGATTGGGCTGCATCTGTCTCAAATTGCGACCTCACTCCCTATTGGTATTCGCTACTGCTGATGATTACCTACCAGTACTTCGTTCTGTCGCTTGCCTCTCCCATAATGACTTATCGAATTTCAAACTTTCCCCACCGAGCGACCGAGAACAAAGGAAGACTCTCACGCGAGACTTCTGCTTCTATCGTCTCCAAGCATACGATACCATGTAACGACGTGTTGCAAGAGACGTTTCGTTTACTTATACACGAGAGCAAGAGAGTTTGATACCAAAAGAGTTCGCCAAGATGGCGATCTCGATCGGGTGGACTAGCCGTGGGTCTAGAACCCTGTAGACCGGCGCGGAGAAGAGGGGGCGCACGCCTTGTCTGCTGCAGAATCACCGTGACATCACAGAACCGAGCTGCTGAAAGACTCTTTTCAACGTGTTGGTGGGCAATGTTTGATGGTACAACTGTCGATTTCTGGAGTTGATTACTCGTCGCGCTGTAGCAGATCCAAACATACAAGAACGAATCTACGCATCGAGCGATCCAATGCGGACGGCGTTTTCATTAATACACATGGAGACTGCCGACCGGTCCAACCAATCCACGGGCCCGGACCGAGCCCTTTGCATGACATATTACCCACTCTGACGTCCCAGCGATCATCGATGTGGCGTATGTATCCGATGATGGAAGGGTTGTTCAAAACGACCAACACGCTTTCTTCCCTCCGCGACTTGGGTGGTGGCGGCGCGGTGAATTATCGAAATCGACATCGACAATCGGACTACTCTACATCGCCTCTGCGCCTCACGTTCAGCCTTGCCTTTGCCCTGCTTTGCCTGGCTCTGAAGTCTGAAGTCCAGTTTTGGCTTCCTCCGCCTGCTTGCACTCGCTCAGTGCGTCTTTCTTTGCCGTTGTTAGGCACCGACTGACCGACCACATACTTTCATCCACACGCGACACACTCTTCCCTCAGACACCACCACTGCCATTCACTCTTGCACACTTGGCGGTTGGTCCGCCGACCCATCTGTCTGTTGCCTTGCGATGGGCGCAGACACCGAGGATGGCGTCGCCAACCGTGGCCACGAGGACAGCAAGCATGACGTCGACAAGACCACCGCAGAGCATGGCCCCAAGGACGGCAACATGAGCTCCAACATCGCCCGAACTGGCCACAAAGATGGCAATTCCGGACTCACCAAATCCGGCCTCAGGAAAGGCAGCTCCGCCACCGCCAGCATACGCAACATGATATCTAGCTTCGCAAACGAGAACCGAAAAGGTGGCTCCTCCGACACCGCCAGCAGTGACCGCAAGAGTCGCAATTCCAGCCCTGCGAAACAGGACCACAAGAATGCCAAGTCCAGCCGTGACCAGCAGGACGGCGAACCTCCTAAGAAAACGTGGGAGAACCCACTCCCAGGCAACGCCCAGACATGGAAAGACTGCCCGATAGACGTGGACGACAACCCCTTCGTACAAGGCCTGTTCACTACTTTATCCAAATTCGACTACCCGGCCGCCGTCTTCTGGGGCTTCGAACTGGTCCTGCTCTACAACCAAGCCTGGGAAGACGCAGGTGGCATCCCTCAGCAAGGTCGTGCACAACGCGGCCTACTCTCGCCAGACGCCTGGCAAGCCCTGCAAAAATGCATCAACGGTGGCAAGCCTTCGAGAATTGCCAGCCATGCACTGCTGCGTGAGAGAGTTCAGCCCGATCAAGACAACTACATGGTCCTCGCCAGTCCGCTTTTTGGCCCCGGTAGAGACGATGCCAAAGGTGTGCTGTGCCAGATGATCCACAGTGAAAGCGACAACAGCAACAACAAAGAAGTCAGAGTGGCCACCAAGCCGAGCGGTGTTGCCAATATGAAGGATCTCGGCTTGGAAGACGACTCGACCCCACTGGACGAGCACCCATTCTTCCACCGCTTCGCCGAGATGATCCCAACTGGATTGGCCATCCTCGACCATAATGCGCGCGCAGTCTTTGTGAACCAGCATTTCTATCAACTGACCACGCATTGGGGAGATGATCAGTCTTTCAAGTCCTGGCCGCAGAGTATCCACCCGGACGACTACGAGCGGGTCATGGGCGCATATCAACGAGCGTTCCACGGGCAAAGCGAGCTGCGAGCAGAGTTCCGCGCTCTCGGTAGCGACCACCCCTGGAGACTACTACTTCTGACACCACTCGGAGACGAGAACCTGCGACATGTCAGTCTTGGTGAGTACGGCGGATTTATTTGCTCCGTCGTCGACATCACGTCGGAGAAGAGTGCGGAAAACGACCAGCGCATCGCTGCCGAGGAGGCTAACGAGCGCAAGCAGCAGCAGGAGCGCTTCATCGACATGATCAGCCACGAAATCAGAAATCCACTGTCCGCCATGGTGCACTGTGTCGAGGACATTAACGATGCCCTCAAAGAAAAGGAGCACACCGGCGTGGTGCCTTCCGAACCCATCGCAGAGGCACTCGACACCATCAATCTGTGCATCTCCCATCAAAAGAACATTGTTGACGACGTCCTCTCCTACTCTAAACTGGACTCCTCCATGCTGGCCCTGACACCAAAACCCTGCCAGCCAGAAAAGGGACTGAAAGGAAACGCAAAAATCTTCCAGCCCGAATTCCGCAAGCACAACATCGGCTTCGAATGCAAGATTGACGAGCCCTACAATGATCTGGGCGTCGACTGGAGCATGGCAGATCTCTCTCGCATCGGCCAAGTCCTCATCAACCTGATCTCAAACGCCATCAAATTCACATCCCGCAAGGAAGGCGACCGCAAGATCGTCGTCAAGATCTCTGCCTCCATCGACCGGCCAGACTCCTACCCTCCAGAGGTCGTCTTCTTCAGCGCGGAGAACGAACTTCCTCGCCTTGATGCCACGCAGCGATCCGAGTGGGGTACTGGCGACCCTCTTTTCATCATGGTGGCAGTGACAGACACTGGAATCGGTATTAGCCCAGAAAATCAAAAGAAGCTCTTCGAACGCTTCAGGCAGGCCACCCCCAAGACGAACGAGATCTACGGCGGCTCTGGTTTGGGACTCAATATCAGCCGGAAACTGGTCCAGCTCCACGGCGGCGAGATTGGCGTCACATCTACAGAGGGTGACGGCGCTACCTTTGGCTTCTTCTTCCGTGTTAAGAGGACGGATCCCCCGAGCGAGGACGAGAACGAAGAAGAGAGGAAGAAGAACGCTGCGTCTGCTCGTGGACAGATCCGTCTGGGGGGACTCGATTCGGCCGAGGGCTCCAAGGATGCCCACGCCGATGAATCCCGTAAACCGCAGGCGACTGGCGGGCTCGCGCGGACGCAGTCGTCGGCCCAGCGCGAGCAACAGTCCGCGAATCTGGACCAGGAGCTTGGTGATGCGGAGGCTGCTGACGAGAAGGACCACAAGAAGAGGGAGGATAGGGAGAAGAAGGAGGACGGAAAGGGCGAGAAAGCCCGCATCGAAGAGCAGAGGCCTCAAGAAGGGACCCACAGGAAGCGCACCGAAGAAGAGAACCGCGCGCAGGCCGACACGCAGACCGGCAACGGTGGCAAAATCTCCAATACTGGCCAGTCGCTCGATCCGACTCACACTTCCGTCTCCCACCCGACCTCAAGAACGGTCAAAGACAAGGCCCCGAAGAACACGAGAGGCAAAGGAAAGGCAGAGGAGACTGCCTCCGACTCCCCCGAGCAGCAGCAACAACAACAAAGTGCTCCCCTCCCCTCCCGCCCCCGCCAGGACAACGACTCGCCGTCGAGCGACTCCCAACAACAACAACAACAACAACAGCAGCAGCAGCAGCAGCAGAAGCTCCACATCCTCCTCGTCGAAGACAACATCATCAACCAAAAGCTCGTCTCCCGCAAGCTCGCCGGCCGCAATTTCACCGTCAGCACGGCCGGTAATGGCCAGGAAGCCGTTGATATGGTCGTCGCCTCCTTCTCTTCCTCCTCCAACAACACCTCCACCTCCTCCTCTTCCTCTTCCGACGGCAAAGGTCCAATAGACATAATCCTAATGGACCAAGAAATGCCCATCATGGACGGCAACACGGCGGCCCGCGAGATCCGCTCGCAAGAGCAGAAGGCTGGGCGGGAGAAGCACAAGAGGATCCCTATTCTGGGGGTCAGTGCGAATGTGAGGCAGGAGCAGTTGAAGGAGATGGTCGAGAGCGGCATGGACGAGTATGTTACTAAGCCGTATAAGATCGATGATATGGAGAGGAGAATTTGGGAGATGGTTGGTAGGGAGGGGAAGAAGTGAGTTTTGTGTTTGTTTACGTATGATACCCGGATATGAAAGATTTTTCTGTTTCCAAGATTGTGTGCTTTTTGGTGCTCTCGGTGGTGAGGTGAGCGTGATTGTGGGCAGGTGGGGATGGTCGCAGCTCATGTAAGGTGCCGGATGGGTGAGATGGAGGGTTTGGGAATGTGCTTCTCGGCGGAATAAAGCACGGGAGTGGGAGAGGGAGGGGACGGTATTAGCACATGTGATCTGCTGGGCCGGCGAGAGAGGGCATTTGATGTCGAGGTCTCTCGGCGGAAAGGTGCACCGGAGCTGGGGCGGGAGTGCATGGTCGCACCGCTTGTGAGGTGCCAGATTAGTGAGACGAAGGGTTTGGAAACACGCTCTCTCGGCGGATCGGTGCATCTGAGGGTGGGCGGAAGGGGATGGTGTTGGCACATGGGATCTGCTAGGCCGGTGAGAGGGTGGGTGCGAAGTGGAGGTCTCTCGGCGGCTGGGGAGGACTCGATAAATGCGTGAGGGGATGATGTTAGCACATGAGCTTTTCCATACCGCGGAGAGGAAGGGTTTAGGCATAGGCTCTCTCGCCGGTAGCGTAGTCTTATATAAGGGCGAAAGGGGATGGCATTACTACGTGAGATATTCGGCGATGCGGAAATACAGCCCGCAGCCAGAGCATCTCTCGACGGTATAGCAGAGTGAGCTCAACGCGGGAGTATATGGATGGTATTAGCACGTGGGGCACTCGACGTTGCGGAGATCGAGATTGCGAGCAGAGTGTCTCTCGACGGCAAAGAAGAGTGAGTTCGACTCGGAAGTAAATGGTATTAGCACGTGTGATAGCCAATATGGCGGAGATAGACAGCTTGAGTACAGGCTCGCTCGGCGGTGGTTAACGACAGGATTCAGGTGGAAGTGGATAGTTGCGCAGCATCAGATTAGCAAGGCCGATGAAGAGCGTTCAAACCTAGCTCTCTCTCGGCGGAAAATTGGGATTTTTTCGAGGCGGGAGAGTATGGTATTAGCATAGGAATCACTCAGGATCGGGGGGATGCAGCTCGTATTACTGTTCTGTCTCGGCGGTAGAGAAGTGTCGAATCGAGGTTAGAGTATGTAGTGCTACTGCGTGGATTCCTCGACATGGCGGAGATGGAGTGTGTAAGCATAGACTCTCTCAGGGATCGGTGGTGGTAGACTTCGCTCGGGAGTACAAGACACCGTATTAAGTTGGCGAGGCCGTAAGGAGATGGTGGACCGTTCTCGGCCGTGGTGTTGTACAATGTTGAGAAGGATTCCGAGGGCACTACCTCTTGTGCAATTTGGCACCGCAGAGCGACAGTGCGTAAGCATACTCTCTCTCTCAGTGGCTGGTCTAGATGTAACTCTTTCCGAATGAGAAGGCAGCACTAGCATCAGATTTGCGAGGCCGTAAAGAGAATGCTTCGACCGTGGATTGTTCTTGGCAGTAGAATGCAGATAAATTGACTTGCGAGTATATAGGACCACCACACAGCATGGCAGAGATTTCGAGGAGCGTGGCCATTGCATGCATTCTCCTTGGAGGCAGAGCAGAGTCTGGGTTTGTCGGAAGTCAAAGGTCCTTCGACAAGTCCCGTGGCGGGATAGATGCGAAGTCGGTCACTCTCGGCGGACCTGTAGAGTAGAAACAGCCTGGGAGGAGAAGGTAGCAACATACAGAACAAAGATGTTATCATGAGGTACGTCGCCTTCTGCGGCACTTGGTTGGGATGTGAAGTCTGCGCCAGCAAAGTTATGTCACCATCAGAGCCCCTGTCACTCTTACTGTCCATCTCGTTCCGATACGAACCAATTGCATCAACGATATCCGCCAGACGACACTTCCGACTTCGCCAGGGACGACTCCAGAGCTTGCATCCCGACATGTCCGTCCCTCTTCTCGCTGTACCACGCAAACACTTCCGCCTGATATTTATTCTTAGGAGTACCCTCTGATCCAAGCCCTTCCCACCGATCGCACCTAGCCTCAGACTCATCGCTGGCAGCTGCCGCCAAGGACCGCGGGCCCAGGCCGAGCTTCTGCAGCAGAGGCCGGAGGGTAGCTAGGGAGGCGCAGATGCAGGCGAGGGAGACTTCGATGAAGCTGCAGATGCTGAGGGGGACCATTGTGTCTGTTGCGTATTAATCAGGTATCAAGAAGATGGGGCAAAGAGAGGTGGAATGGCTGCAGTAACTTACATGTCAAGTCCTCTGAGATGGAGAAGTCGCGGATATATTTGAAGCGGACGAGGGTTGCGATGCAGGCCCTGTTGTGTTCATGCATCCGTCAGCAATCCGTTGTAATAATTGGACCCGGGACGGCGTTACTTGCGCAAGAGCTGCATTTGGGACTTCAAGGAAAAAGGGAGAATAAAAATGAACACTCACAACGACCCAAGCCCCATCGTAACCCCAGCAGCAACCTTCGTCCGCCCATCAATCTCCAACGTCCTCAAAATAAAAACCGGCACAACAGCCATGATAACATCCGTCGCGGCCGAGAAGCTGCTGAGGATATACACAGAGATCATGTAAGACCTCTTACTAGCACATACACCCCCCTCCACACTCGGGTCCCACTGGCTTTCCACAGGCTTGCACTGGAACGTAACCCACAGAACAAACGCTATTGTCAAGCCCGAGATGACAGCGGCCGTCGAGCGGAGAAGCCAGGTTACGGCGCGGAGGGTGCTGCTGAAGCGCAGCAGGAGGGCGATCATGGAGAGTTTGGCGAAGCAGAGGGTGAGGAGGTACATTATCTCTGCGATGAAAAATGCGCGGCCCCAGAGGGGGAGGTCGTGGGTTGGGTTCGGGAGGGTGGTGAGGTGTTTGCCGCCGCCGTGGGAAGTTTGGACGGGGACCATGGCTGCGAAGACTGTGAGGGCGGCCTGTCGATTGTTAGTTGGGTCTCTCCTTTGATGCGGCTGGCTTGTGGTGTGGATTGACGGGACTCTGTCTACGCACCATTGCAAACGTGATGAGGTAGTCTTCGAGGAAGATGCGGCGCACTAGCCTGAGGCGCGTGTACAGGCGACAGAAGTAGACGATCCATGAGATGGTGAGTAGGATGAAAGTGCTGGCCAGGAACTGCGCGGCTCGGTCGCCCGTTTGATCGTTCAGAGTGGTATTCATGTTGTCAGACAAATCGTCAGTCGTGCTGGTAGAGACGGGATGAAAGTGGACTCATGCATCTTTACAGATTGAACAGGGTGCTCAAATACTTGAGGGCCTCGCGGTCCTGTTTGGTACTCGACGCTAGCATGAGTAAGATCACCATGTTATTGTCTTGCTGTATAGTTGCCTGCCACCACATCAGGTGGTCGTGTGTACTAGAGCTGTTAGTCATGCCATACTGTCGGAGACTCGGAGTGCTCCCCGGGAACTTTGATTGAGCGTCTCGTTCCATTGTGGGAGGGACAGTTGCGCGTTCGGGACTTGTCAAACTTAGGGTGCTGTCATTCGGTATCGCGGCCAGATGCCGAGTAGTATGGTATAGTTCACTGAGCCCTGGAAGTATCGTACAGCAGGGACAGCCGTCCGATTGGCAAGCAGGAAATCATCGCATCCACATTCTTGAGCAGGTGAAGGTTTGTAGTTGCAGACCTGCCGAGTGAGCTGTGATCGAAGGCGAGCGACCCAACGTGAGCAACACAATTATGCCAACTGCTGCAGTCAATCGCGACTTCTTCTACAGAGCAGCGAGCTCCTCCGGCTGCCTCTAGCACTATATGATCTGGCATATAGGTAGTCGGGGAAAACTGGAAGATCTGCATATCGAGTTGCAAGTGTCTGATAGCTCCACGCTGTCGGTGTCTAGCACGTAGGGCTTTGGCGATCATTGTGCTGAAACCAGCGTAGTGTACTCTCTGTGTTTTCCCTTCGGAGGTGAATTGAGACAGTCATATCCGGAAGCTCTGACACAGGCGTTCGGCAGACAAGTCGGCATATCGATGCATGCAGAGTCGAGGTGGAGTGATGTGATGTGAACAGAAGCAGGTCTCTGGTCGTGAGGAGAAGTGGTGCATCCTGTGTTTCTTGGCGTGGCCGACCGATCAGATGGTGACAGCTCAGCGTTGCATTTTCCTCTCGTCGACTGCCTGCGAAACGACTGCAGTCCGCCACTACACACAACACCGCCGCCAGTGACGGAAGATTTTACCTTTGCTCGGATTTCTGAGACTGTTTTGTTCTTTTGAAGCGCGCCATGTGGCCTGCAGTGAGGACTGTCGCGCCAGCCGCCCAAGCGACGCAATGCGCAGCAGGAGAGCAGAATGAACATTACTCATCAGGACTCCTGACGAGCCAAGGGTCGATCTCCTTCCTGGTCCGTTGTCATGTCGCTTGTGCCATATGCCGTGAGGGAGCGCCATGTCGACGACCTTCCTAGTCGAGTTCTAATGCTTCCTTGATTTCCCTCCTGTTGCCGCTGCGGCACAGCATTAGCGACACTTCCTGGAGATGTCGAGTTGGACCGGCATGGGTCTTTTGCTCGCTTGCGGTCTGTAACCCGCGCAAACCAAAGCCACCAGTTATGAGCTTTGTGGATGCGCCATCTTGTCTATGCCGCTTCCCCGCCACTCTTGGTCGATCTCGCTAAACAAACGATGGGAAGTCGACCAACCCATCTGAACCCCGCATGCGAGTGCTGCGACGGACCTGGCATGGATGCTTGTCCATGGTGGACGGTTGGAGAGAGCTTTGCTTGACACTGAAGATGCGTCCAATCGCCTCGGGTTTCATACAGGCGCCGTGCGAGTGAGTGTCGGTTGCTTGGACCTCGCAGCAGTCTTTAAAAGCGACTCAATGCCCAACCTTTAGATCTCGGACAGCTTCATCCATTCGAGCCGACCGACACCTGCCATACACACGTTAGATCTTGTCCGCACACAGCAAACTCAACTATTGCCAAGTCGTCTGCAAGGTATGCCAACTCAAAAGAACTTGGTACGATGGGCGCATGAGCTGACGAGTACTCTCGATCGCAGGCAAAGTCCAATGACATCACGCCAACATGCCAGAGCGGGGAAAGAAGAAGGATGGCAGCGTCAAGTCGTCTGAATACAGCGGAAACTCCCAGTCGGGAAACAAGAAGGCCTCTGAAGAAGTCATGATTGACCCGCGCAAGGCTATGATGGCGATCTCGTCCGGCGAACATACGAAGAGAGACAGAGAGAATAGGAGAGCCGCGGGCAATGTTCAGAAGTAATAGTAGCTACATTGTGTTGCTCATGGAGCGCCGGTGCTGTTGGTCGTCGATGCTGCGGGCGGAGGGGTTGGATCGGCGTTGCTTTTTGTACCCAGTTTCGTCTCGAAGTGGCGCGCCACGTCTTCGTTGTACTGTGCTTTCTCCCGCAGTTTTCGCTCCACGAACTGTTTCGAGTCTGATGGCCAGAAGGAAGACATAAGCTTCATCCATTGGTCCTCTTCCTCTCTTGAGATGCTGAAGTTGAACTTCTCGTAAAGGTGATCCTCCAAGCAGTAGGCCATGCCGTTGATGGAGGTGAGACTCCGGTAAAACCAGGATGAATAGCTCGTCCAAGATTCCTGTATCGCGGAAGCTAACTGGACATCGCTGCCGATGCGGGCAGTCTTCTCCTCGCTTTGCAGCACATCTAAGAAAGTCTTGTGCATCTTGTTGTATGCATCCATGCTCTCGGCAATGTCGTCGATGTTGTCGACCACGAGCCAGTATGGCACATTTATCATGCTTGGAGGTAAGGCACACATGAACTCCAAGTCAATTATCGCAACAACATTCCAGTCATCGTCGACGAAGATGTTGCTCGAGTGGAGGTCGGTGAGCTGTAGCACGAACGGTCCTTCGGAATGACTGCCGACGAATTGCGATTTTAAGAGGCGCAGCATGGTGATGTGAAGCATTTGTAGATGGCAGTCTTCTTCGTCGTTCACGGCGTTTGGCTGTGCGCTGAAGGCTTCTTCGCGAAATTTAAGCATATCGTCGATAAAGTGTCCGCAACTCTTGTAAGTCTTGTCCAAAATCTTGGGAGCGCCCTCGCTTTCCAAGATGGAGCTCGTGCATAGGAGAGGGCGATTTGCGAGTGTGATGGAGGCATCGTCATTGAACCGAAGTGAGCCGATACATGGCTGTGTCTTCTTGGCAAGGGAGAGCATGATACGACTGATCCCACGGGTCAGGTTCTCCACCCGTTTTAAATCGGTGTCACGATACTCTCTCAATGTCTCCGAGAGCATCTTGCCTTTGTTGCGGTCGACGTATTCCAGCAGAAGGTACGGATGGTCAAATTTGGTACCAGAGGGGTCTCGGGTGAAGCCTGCACCATGCTCCCGGTGTGTGAACTATAAGCAGATGATGAGTAATATGATCGCCGTTGTCCGCAAGAACGAGCTGGTCTACCTGCAAGTCGGGAGAAAATCCGAAGCCGTGCAACTTGGGTGCAGGAATCTCCGGACAGTTCTCTTCAATCCAGGCATACGCTCCGGCCTCAGCTCTCATCTTCTCGTCCACGGCGCCGGGTGAGTATCGCTCGCCGACTTTGTGGGCCAACGGACAGCGGAAGATTTTCTTGGATGTCAAGCCATCGCTCACATGCACGTGGACGGGAATGCAGACGTTGAATTGGCCCTTCATCCAAGTGACTGTGTCCTGGACCACGCAGGCAGAAGGGTCGATTCGCCCGAGGTGGTGAGCGGTAATTGCCTCGATTGTTTCTCTGCTCCGCCAAAGATCCCTATACAGCTTCAGCGTGCAGTCCGACCGCTTGAGCCTGGAGAAGATGTTGCGTTCATTCTTCTGTGCGGCTTTGAGCGTAAATCTGTCGCCGTTGGAGATGGACAACTCCATCCTCTCAGGCGGCTCTTCAGAAGCGTGGTCTGTCTTTAAAAGGTGATGCAGGACAGTGACAGTCGGTACCGGAACGTGTGCAGAGTCGGTCCTCAATCGAAGTCTAACAGCTTGATGAAGTGTCAGAGGGGTACTGAGGGGGAGGAGTGCAACATGGTTGCAGTGCAGCCAACAAGGCGTTGAGGCGCCAAAGAACGGACCTGTAAGCGAGCACGGGAGAATGCTCCCACGCCTGGCCAGTGTTTCAATGTGAATGATGTTGTCGGCCATCAATGCACAAAGCACTCGATCAGTCTGTGTATTTAGAGAATAACAGATATACGGAGGATGGTCTTGCACGAATGTCGTTTCTCCTCTTACCCCAACCCGGACCCTAGTGAGACGATCAACGGATTGCTCCATCGAGTATGCCGAGCAACGAACATGGACGAATACAGCCCTCCGCTTACATCCACCTGCCACTCAGTCTCTACCCCGACCATCGAATAACAGAGTCCGCCAATGCCCCTCGAAACGACGCAGTAGGTCCCCGAATAGACGTCACGCCGGTCCTTGCCATACGTCGACTGGAGTCACCCGATCTGAATCCCCTCCTCCGCGCCTCTGTGAACCACTGGACCAACAACACAGCTGGACTCTCACGCGAAAGAGGCAGGAATGTTAGGAAGACGTATCTCTGCAGGAGGCTAGACAAGAGAGCATGGCTTAGCTTGGGGACAACAGCACCGCTACAGTACAGACTTTCATGTCTCCTAGACTGAACTGGACCAGCGGCTCACGAGACGGAGCATCCCTCTGCATCTCTACGACGCAGGCCTGTACGGCTTATACCTCACCTCATTCTGCTGCGCCTCCAGCTCCGACTCCACCCTGTCGGCCGGCAACTCATACCGCACCGGATCGCCCGTGAGCTGATACCTATTCTGCTCCTCCTGAAGCTCGTACAAAGGGACAGACATCGCCTCGGACTGGATGGAGTCTCGATTGTTGTCGGGGAGCTCTTTGTGCTCGGGCTCGATGTCTGTCAACTTCTTGTCTCCAGGCCAAGAGGAGGCTGGGGGTGGAACTTCGTTTGAGGGCTCCGGCTTATTCAATTTGCGTGCTCGGAATCTCCACCAGACGAATGCGACAACGAGGATAACGAGGACGACTGCGCCGACCACGATGCCCACCATCGCTCCTACGCTTAAGGCTGATGTCAGTCTTGCCTTGCTCGGTGGGGAGATGGACACAATCCTCCTCGTGCGATTTGCCCTCTGGGAAGCTGGGCCAAGGGTGAAATTGCTTCTCTCCCAGTCCACTACGAGATATGCTTTTTGGAGGAACGCCCGTCCAAGGACGCTACCCTTGCTCGCCCTCCGTATGGGAAAGTAGTTGGTGCTGAAGTTGTACATTGGTGGTCCGGCTTGGAGATCCAAAGCGGCATAAGGAAGTATGATGCTGGTCGTAACGTTGGTTGTACCGTCCGCGGCAAGCGTGAAAGCCATCTCCGGAGCAAGCCGAACAAGCCTCTCGTGAGCAGTGTCGTTAACGATGTACAGTTCTGTAGATGTGTCGTAGGTCAGACCGAGAAAAACTTCCAGCTGATCGCAGATCACTCCGGGCAGCCAGAGTTGCGACACACTCGAATCGATGGCCATGGGCAGGCTTAGCAAGTCGTGGGTCACCGACACCGTGCCTTGCAGTGTGTTGCTCAGCACGATGCTTCGGGTATGCACGGCAAGAGATAAATCCTGGAAGTCCGATACAGTAATCCCTGGTCCTTCGGATGCGCCCAAATCGTATCCTCCAAGAACGAGACTGCCTGTAGCGTTCTCTGCGATATCATATCAGCCCTGAGTCTTTCGATCCAATATCATCCAGCACTTACCATACGATGCGCCCACATCTAGCCCGAACGATGCACTCGTCGTCAGATTCTGCGCCTTCATCTCCTCCAGCAGACTGGGCACAATAGTCTTCTCTGTCGAGAAGTTCGCAGCCCTCTTTGCGATTCCAAAACTACCGAGCCAAAAGTCTTTGGTCACGATCCCCGCCACGCTTTGCCCGGGCAAATTCAAAGCTCCAGTCAAATTGTGAAGGCTGACGTTGTCTGTCCCGTACAAACCTGCTTGATCGTCGTTGAAAAGACCAACTTGTACGGGGAGATTGTAGGTCCCAATGTTCTCCCATGAACTTGATGCGTTGTGCTGGTATCCAGAACTCTGCGTCCCTTCGAAATCGCCGACTCCTCGCGCTGATCCGCAGATGTCTGGGTCTCTCAGAGCAACAGATGGGGAGTTCGAACAGGCTTCGAGCAGTGGGATCCATGTTTCGCCGTTTGAAGTCGCTGGGAGCACGTTGAAGTGCTGAGGAGGCTCTCCTACTTGGATCGGCCAGGTTGACCAGTTCCCATCATTACCGGCCCATAGACTCGCTTCCAGCACGAGAGGATATATAGCGGACATTGTCTTGACATCTGCAGCTGGTTCTGACAGCAGGACTCAAATGGGCGGACATCGAGTTGCGTCTTTGACAGCGGCACTACAACGGTCAGTTACCAGGACATTGGTCATATCGCCTGATGTCGGCGTGTTGGCCTTGGCTCACTCTGGAAGCAGCCACACATCTGGGCGGGTGAGCTGGGTCATGCAAGCATCGCCTGATCCTTCGCCGATCGTCACACAACCCGCTGGACGTCACCCGGTCTTGAAGCTGACGTTCGTCTACGTCTCTTTGGAAGAGGTAGTTATCGGCGAACGCTTTACTACGAGGATGTGCTGATCTCGCAACCTCTCTGTCGAACATTTCTTCACGACAATTTGTTGGTCTCTCCTTCGAAGGCATACAACCACGGAACCTGCTCTCGGATCCCTCCTGTTGGCGTCAAGCCCGGTTACGGGGAGTGCGAAACAGAGTGAGCTGTCGAGATGGCTTGATGGGCGCGGCTGAGCTGTCTCTTGCATCAACGCTCTCGACTTGGGTGTCTTCTCAGGCTACCCCGATCCAATCCACTCTACACGACGATTTCCAGCCTGATCCGGCTTTTCGAACAGCCAAGCCGTCACGCCAGTACCGCAGCTCAGCTGGCGCTGTGAACTCGGTCACCCAACTTTCACACCACAGCTGGTTTGGTGCTGGAAACTGTGGTGGGTGGACGCGCAAGCGGTCGAACGCCGTCGTCGTGGCATTCCATGCGACATGGCTCGACGACCGCAGTGTACCAATTTGTCAGATAGAGAAGGCCGACTACTTGCGTGCGTCAAATACGGCCATGCGTCCTTCTCGGAAAGCACTTCTCTATCCTCCCACATCGTTACACGGAGTCGTCGAACCGTAGGCCGGCGAAATGACAGCAAATCTCTTATCGAACGAAATGAAGGTGGCCACCTGTGAGCGCTTTCTCTTACAACCCTCTGCTTGCGCAGGCGAAACATTGTCACTTGTCTCTAGCAGGTCGACACTAACCAAGCTCAGCCACGCTACCAGAATGCACTCCGACAAGCTGCGCACCATGCAACATCGGGGCCAGTACGATGTGCATCTCGTTCCCCTACCAATTCATCGGCGAGGCGACATCTACCATCTCCGTGATCCCTTACGTCACGCAGTACAACGACGGCCGGGAAGACTCCACCTCTTTCGAAACGCTCACCCTCGGTGAAGATCCCGAATGTGACTTCTTCGACCAGCATTTCACTTGGGTGACTGCGGGCCGCACGCTGTAAGTTGGGCATTTTACAACAGATATGCTAGCTACCGCTGACCTCAAGTCTCTACGCCACCAGAACCTGGCCAACAACCTACGGCCTCCTGCAAGACTTCGTCGGCCGCGCCGAAAGTACATTTGATCCAACCAAGACCTACAGCAGCGAAGGCAAAGACTGCGACGGAACAGTCGGCACCACCCCTCTAGTCCTGCCCTCAACCATCGACCAAGGCTCCCTAATCATCCCACTCGGTGTCTCCTCTCCAACACTCAAAGCCGGCCCGCTCCCTCAGACAGTGATCGCCTACCTCGACACTTTCCCCACAGTGCACGAACAACTTAACGATATACCCATTACATCCTGCGCGCCCGCCCTTCCGGTCCGAACAGCCTGTACCACAGTCTTGACTTCCACGTCGACGAGCGTGTCCTGCGACAGCCGGGATGTGTGCCTGACGGCGGTGGAGACGATCATCGAGACGAACACGCACACGCCCTTCTGGCCGACGCTGAATGGCTCGCTGACGGATATCAAGAAGAGTGCGGCGATGCTGACGACGGAGACTGTGGAGGCGAAGACGGTGCTGGCGACTGCGGAGTCGTTTGTTGTTCCCACAATCAGTAGCAGCACTGAGGAGGAGGAGTCGAGTACGGCTGAGACGGATGGACCTTCCGGCACGGAAGAGGTAGCTGCGAGCAGCTCAGCGGAGGAGTCGACTGAGAGTGAAGACGAGACCACTTCGACTCCGACTCCGGATGTCAGTCCAGCCACTCCTACCGATCCGACTTCGACGGGCCTGGGAGGTTTCATCATCAGCGGCCTTGGGTCTGAAACTTCCTCCCCTGCATCCTCGTCATCGTCAGAGGAGACGGCATCTCACCCCTCAAGACCCCAATCCGGAACTTCCTTCCCGACCTCGCCGGCAGACACAATGTCTCCGTCGTCCTCAAGGGTCCAGTCTCGCAGTACTAGTACCAGTGGCGCCACCACTTCTTCTTCTTCACAGCAGGAGCAGCAGCCGAGCGACGGCCCAGCCGCTGCCACGGGTTCCGCTGCTAGCATGAAGCCACATTTATCGCTTCGTCATTGGGGTGGGTTGCTGTTTGGGATGGGTGTGTTGGTTGTGTTTGAGATGGTTTGATGTGAGGGGGAAGAGAAGGGATGAAGGGATGGGTAGTTAGCAATGATCTGGGCGGTGGACTTTTTTCGGCGGCCAAAGTAGGTAGCTGAGGGGCCTGGGATGGAATGGATGGTATTATCTTATGATCCCGAATCGATTTTTGGGCATGTTGCCACTGAGAGCACGCTTCCTGGGCCACCCTGTGTCCATGATATCACATGAAAAGTCCTCCATCCTCCATGCTTGCTATAGCGATCCTCTTATACCCCAACCCAGCCCACCTCGAAGATCATCGTCATACTCAGTAGATATCACACCGCAAACCCACCAAGGGGCCGTCAGAGGCATCTCTCCAACGTGAATATCGCAGAAGACTATCACCGAAAGAAGACGGGTCAAATTGTGGAATTGTGGAATGATGTAAAGTATATAAACTTTCTTCCATCTATCTTCTTGTGTGTATATATCCAGCATCTATTGTCCAAGACTGCAGCAACAGTCCAGAAAGCGCACCAATATATCCAATCACCATCATACAAAAAAGCCTCCCAACGCCCGAAACACCGTCGCTCATGCAATTAACATCCCGTTGTCGCTTTTTCCCCCTTCTTCTCTGCTTGTCGTATCATCTCTTGTCTATCATCCTCGTCATCAAGTCAGCTCAAGTAAGCCTAGACGACATCGCTCAAGCGTAATCCTCCATAGTCTTCTTCGCACCGCGCATGTAAAGGCTGTCAAGCGCCTTAGTAAGCTCAACCATAAAACCCACATCCTCCCTCAAGTCGTCACCGAAAAGGTTGCGGATGCTCATAAGGTTAGTCGGCAGCTTGCCGCCGTCCCTAGCCTTGGCCTGCAAGTTCTCAATGTCGACCTCGTCGACGTTGGAGATGGTGAACTCGGAGCCGTCTTCGGCCTTGCCGCTCAGGTAGCGGAACCAGGCGGCGACGGCGAGCGTGAGGCGGCGGGGGGTCTCGTTGCCGGCCATGATGTGCTCGGCGATCGAGGGCATGATGAACTGCGGCAGCTTACCGGAGCCGCCGATGCAGAGGCGGGCGATCTCGTCCTTGAGGGTGGGGTTGCTGAAGCGGGAGAGGAGGGTGCTGCAGTACTGGTCGAGGTCGACGCCCTCGATGGCGGGCAGCAGGGGCTTGACCTCGTCGTTCATCATCTTCTTGACAAAGGCGTTCCAGGTGGGGTCGGCGAGGACCTCGTCGACGTACTTGAAGCCGGCGAGGAAGGCGAGGTAGGCGATGGCGGAGTGGGAGGCGTTCAGCAGACGCAGCTTGTGCATCTCGAACTGCTCGACCTCGTGGACGTTGGGGACGACCTGGACGCCGACCTTCTCGAACGGCGGGCGGCCGTCGCAGAACTTGTCCTCGAGGACCCACTGCATGAAGGGCTCGCAGACGACGGGCCAGTTGTCCTGCAGGCCGAACTGGGAGACGAGGACCTCCTTGTCGGCGTCGCTGGTGCGGGGCGTGATGCGGTCGACCATGGAGTTGGGGAAGGCGCCGTTGGCCTCGATCCAGGCGGCGACCTCGGGGTTCTTGAGCTTGGCGAAGGAGATGAGCATGCTGCGGGAGATGCTGCCGTTCTTCTGCATGTTGTCGCAGGAGAGGACGGTGAAGGGCTTGAGGCCGGCGGCGTGGCGGCGGGCGAGGGCCTCGTAGATGTAGCCGAAGAAGGTGCTGGGCGGGGCCTCGCCCTTGAGGTCGGAGGCGAGGTCCGGGTGGTCGGCCTGCAGCTCGTGGGTGTTTTCGTTGTAGAAGTAGCCGCTCTCGGTGATGGTCATGGAGACGATGTGGGTGTCCGGGTGGGCCATCTTGGCGATGACGGCCTCGCTGTTGCCCGGGGCGAAGATGTAGTCGGTGATGCTGCCGACGACGTGGGCCTTGTTGCCCTCGGCGCCGCGCTCGAGGCATGTGTAGAGGTTGTCCTGGGGCCCCAGGGCGTCACGCATGGCGGAGTCCCACTTGGTCATGCCGACGCCGCAGATGGACCAGTCGGTCAGGTTGAACTGGGTGAGGATCTTGTCGATGTAGACGGCCAGGTGGGCGCGGTGGAAGCCGCCGACGCCGACGTGGACGATGCCCTGCTTTGCATTCTTGCGGTCGTAGCTGGTCGCTGTGACGTGGTTCTTTGTGATTTGAGGGATGTTGGCGGCGTTGAGAGGGAGGGTGGAAGACGGGGAGTCGGTGGAGTGAGGCATGATTGTGCTGTTTTTCTTGTCTTGTTTTGAGAGGATTGTTTTGAGAGCGTTCGTTCAGGAGGTCGTAAGGATATACAGCAGCAAGTCGTAAGATGGGTATCAAGCAATGCAAGGAGAGGAGAGTTACTGAGATGGAGGAGGAGGAAGAGGAAAACACGTGGTTGACCGCCGGCGGGAAGAGAGCGGTGTTATCTACTCAGAGACCAAACAGGGTATGATGCAATCAAGCAATGGCAGCAGCACCAGGATGGAGACAGCCATGTCATCCGAGTGGGCCTTTGGTGCATTGTTTTTCTTCCTGCGAGTGGCACTGACTGCGGCGGGACAGTGGTGGGGCTTCGTGTTGAGAGACTACTGACTAGGGACATGCTAGGGACCCGGCTAGACGCACGGCCGACCTGCTGCTTTCTGAATCTGATGGGCGGTCAGGATGGAGCTGGTATGTGATGTCTAGTCGGTGTGCGTGATCGGTGTGCTGTGCTGTATGCAATCAAAGTATGTCTGTGGGGAATGTCTGGGGTGGTTTCTCTTATGAGACCGTGTTAATCTCCCATGACTTGGATTGAAATGGGGAAGCTGTTGTTGTCTTGGGTCGCTATCACGAACGACGTGTCTGTTAAGCTTCCGGCAGAGTTGCAGAGCTTTCAGCCTCATCTTATCGGACACTGATCGGGTTTCGAAGTGTCATTGGCCGACAAGGGGTCACGTGATGTGAGTGCTGTCTCAATGCAGGGTCTCGGCTTTTGCTTCGATCCCCCAAAGCAAGATCGTCTCAAGGTTCGAATCAATCAGTCCAATCAATCCCCGAAGCGACAGGGCTGAGACAAGAAGAAACTTCTCGAAGGCGAACGCGGACAAACCCCGAGTTTCACCATCTTCAACCTCCCACCTGTGCACTCCAAAGTCGTCTTTCCTGCCCTGCATGTCAAGATCACGCGTTGAGGGCTCGGTCTGTCGTAGCAACAACCTACTCTTGTTAGACTTCTGCCTCGTAACGTGGCCGGCACGGTCGGTCAGGCATTTTCTGTCGTGTTGCCCCAGCATTTCTTCAAGCCTCCCCTTGCTAGTTCCATGGGTTCAGTAATCTTCTCCGGATTCTGCGAGGTTAGAATTAGCACGGAAGATTATCCGCGGGGTTGACGGTGTCGCCGCGCGGCTGGCCCGGGTTACCGAGTCTGGCCATCCCACATTTCTTGAGAGCTTGGGTGGTGAGGCTGAAGATACTTGTGTACTGTACATACTCGTCTTGTGCCTGCATGCGCACTCTATTTTGGGACTCGCCACTTCGAGATCTAGAAACGTGAAGTGAAAACTATTTCTGTTTGCCAGAAGGTTGAGGAAGGATGAACAGGCTTTGCCATCTCCAACATGGACTCGTCTCGGCCGCAACTTTGTTTGGGATGGCGAAAGTGCGCTTGAAGAGAGCAGATGTCCATGTTTCCTTCAGAGTCGCATCTATTAATGGCTCTTCTGCCGGGTACCTGGGCGACGTCGATGAAACTGCCACGATCCCTCACCGATGTGACTCGCCGAGATCTGTCAGACGGCTACTGAGAATTGGCGTTAACCCCAACCTGAACCCTTCGTTACGGAACAATTGAGGAATCACCAAAACGGAATGCCGATGCATCGCAGTGGAATGCAATGCGATAGTGACGGGCGGTCGACACATATGCATGTCTGAGAGATGATACACCGACTCGGTCCAAAACCGCAGGTTGATCCGCGAACACGCAGCGCCCAGAACCGTCGCCCAAAAATCAAGAAACGCCAGTTTTCAAGCGGTTGTAGTCAAACACATGTCCATCCGTCCAACCTTTTGTATAAGCCTATAAGCCTACAGTACACTACACGCAGACCCTGACCGTACCTGAATACCTACAACTTTCTTTTAGCGATCTCACTAGCCACGAAAGCCACGAGCCAGCCACGAGCCAGCTGCCAGCTCCCGAGCAAGGCCACGGTGAGTGGAGCCCGGACAAGCCCTCCCACGATCCACCCACTACCCGGTCTTTCTGCGGAGCCGCGACTCCACGAAATGTGAGAAAAAGATCCAGTATTGCATCATCAGGGTATCAGCCTAGCATCGTTTTGGTGGGGGTCTGGTAACATCACGGCGATGACGATTGATGTTTCGTAGTGGTGCTGAATAATTAAATGTCGCTGAGTCGACCTCCGTGGAAGACTGGCAGCAGCGCCGTGTGGTCAGAGTGACGTCTTTCTTGTTTGTGAGTGAGATTTGGGTTGTCCTGTATACCATGGCTACCGCTCTTTCTATCTTCTACAACTTGGTGCCTCCAGCCTCGCGCACGACATAGCCGATCTTGGGGAAGTGAAGCTGGATCCCCGAGTCCAGGCCCAGGATAACTTCGTGCTCGGTCGTACCAATCAATTTGCCGTGTTGGGGGAAGAGGCCGGGCTTGGTGCTGTGAGAGGTTGTAAGTCAGCTTCCGTCTGTACACCGCAGAAAAAGAGGTAAGCGGAAAGAATTGGTAAGAACTTACTCCGCGCTGTCCACCACGACAGATGCATCCTGCTCCAGACCCAATGGCTCGTCTTTCAAGACGCTGACGCTCGGGCTGGAGAGCTTAGCCTCCTTGATCGTCTTGAGCGCCGCTTCTGCGTCCAGCGTCTCGTACTTGGGCTTCGGCAGAGAGTCGATCAGGTTCCAGACTTTAGGGAAAGCCGCCTTGTCAAGGCCAGGGAAGCGTTTCGCAGCTCCCAATCCTGTCGCATCGCCTTATCAGCATCCTCACCTCTTAACCCATCTCCAGACCAGACCAAGCGAACAACATACCTTGCAGCACCCACCGCAGAACCCAAACAACATGCACATCCGCCATACTCAGCCTCTCTCCACCGATATACGGCCCCTCCCTCAAAAACACCTCCTCAACAGTCTTAAGCCTGCTCTTCAACTCCGCCAGCGCAATCGGCTCCAAACTCTTCAACAACTCCCCCTTCCCAATAAGAGGGAAAATTGTCTCCCTGTCCTTCACGAACGCCTCGCTCTGTGTAGCCTGCGGCGGCAGCAGCGGCAGCACACTCTTGAACGTCTCGTTACCCCAGACCTCGTACGCCGCGTCCGCGGGTGTCCTCTAGATCTAGGAGGCTGCGCCGAGGTTGTTGAGGATCGCAGAGAGGATCGCGGAGGAGTCTGCATAGACGTCGCAGCCCATTGC
>QZFA01000284.1:0-23542 GCA_003614995.1 Cladosporium phlei | reverse complement strand
GGCGTTCTTAGCTATCGACTAAGATGTAGTAGACTAATCTTAGTCCGAGACTAAGACGTTAGTCTTATCCTACTTAGCTCCGTAACTCCCTTACGTACTAGGGGTACTAAGGTTATTAGAACTAATTAGCCTAGCTTAGTTAGCGGAGGAATCCCGTGCTTATTATACCCCGTTATATTCGCTTATATTTTAATCGCTAGACTATATATTTATCGCCTAACGGATATTTATAAAGTTAGTAGTATCTATACCCGGATATATAAAGCTAGATAGCGGAGATATAGATATTATATCTAATAGATATAGAAAATTATATAAAAGTCGGTCCTTCTATAGTAATTTTACTTATAATTAATTTATCTAGTTAAGAAGATATTATTAATGTTTATTTAATAGTCTAGAGATACGTAATAGATATATATATACGCGACTAGAATCCTACTCCTAGAATCCTACCTAAAAGTAGCCGTACACCCCCGTACCTTACTAGATTAAGCGACTACTAAGCTAGAATCTAACCTGGATTCTAGGCATCATATTGGTTAGGTAAGCAAATAGTTCTTGCCTTCACTCCTAGTAGTAGTAGCACGACCTTCTGTCGCTTTGTTTGCTCCTGCGTACGCGCGCTCCTTTCTCATGACCTTGCGTCTTCACTTCGGTCGACATGACAGCTCCAAGGTTACGACACCTCCTCGTCCTCACACCCACCCATCCACCTGACTAACCAGCCATCCATCATGGACGAAGACTACGAAAAGACGAATGCCCGAGAGTGGGACCTCAACTATAAGGCGCCCCTCAAACCTAAACCTAAGACCGCCGCTCCGCCGTCACAGCAACCGCCCATCAGTAGCCATGCTCTCTTAACTCAGTCCCTCCCAGTCAGGAAATGGCCCACCCAGCAAGACCGCGCCACCGCCCGCGAGCGCCGTCCGAGACCTCTCAACGACTCTCCGTGGATGGTTGCTGAAGGCGTCATCACGCGCGAGCCGGCACGCGACGACGGCCCTCTTCTGATCGAGTTTGCCGACAACGCCGCCGAAGCTGCCTGGCGTAGTCGTCAACACCCCGTGGACACTATCATCGTGCCAGAGGAGCTCGTCTGGCGTGATCAGCAGCACGAACAGATTGCCCAGAAGCATGGCACGTACGTCACGACTGAAGGAGGATCTACTAGCCACGGCGGCATCAGGTTCGGCATCTGGGGTGAGGCTTCGGCGGTCAAGCAGACACGGCAGGCCATCTACGACTGGATCAAGCGCGAGACTCCTTCCAAGCATGTACTCGGAACGAACACATTCTCAAAGCAACGATCCCTTCTCCCGCAACAGCGCCAATCGGTCGAGAAGAAGTGGATTCAGGAAGTCAAGCGCCAGCGCTTCCGCCAGTCGCCTCCGCTGGGAACTCCTTTCGGTGCCATTGGTACCTTCCACTGGCCGGTCAAAGACTACCAACCCAACGAGGTTCTGGGCAACAGCTACGAAGCACTCGACATCATCCGCATGGGTTGCTCTTGTTACATCATCTTCAGCGCCGAGCACTCTGGCTTCCATGTCATGGGCCACACGGCGGACGTGAAGACTGCGTTAGTATGTCTGCGCAAAGCATACTTCCAAGTCGTCGCTCGCCAGATCGCTTCTGTCCGGAGATACCTCCTCGACTTCAGTGACGCGGAAGAGGAGATCCGCAGCCATGTCGTGTTGGAGTCTTACGAGCGCATCGAGCGCATCGGCCCATCAGCTGCCACGACACAACTCCCTCCAGGAAAATCGCCTAGAAGCGAAGGAAAGGTCGTGTCGAGGTCCGCCGAACAGCAGATGGCTGAGACGAGCACACGCGACGTCAAGATTGCTAGAAAGACCATCATGCTCATGATCAAGAAACTGCACTATTACCGCGGCCACCTGAAACTCCGCATCCGTCTCGGTACCTTCCTGGCCACGCACTACAGGATCAGCCCGCATGAGAGTTACACGATCGACGACTTCAACGAGATGATCAAGCAGTCGCAATTCGGAGGCGAGGTCACTCCGGAGTAAGTGTTGACCTCTCATTTTAGCATCGCGCAACATTACTAACATCATCCTAGACTGGGAAAGAAGTACTGCGAAAAGAACGCCCTAAAAACCCTCCAATCAGCAAATTTCCTGCTAGACCCACGCAGCAACAACGACTACGAGCTCTCCGACGTCAAGCCAATCTACACCGCCGTCTTCACCTTTGCCGACAAGCTCGGCAACCTGCGTCTCGAAATGTCCTGGCACGAGGTAGTGGACAACCCCGACTCCTCTAGAAGCGAGCTCGTCGAACTCTCCCGAACATGGACCCGCCTCGACCGCAGCTCAACTACTTCATCCTCACTCCTCGACATTAGCCTCCTGAACCTCCCCAAAAGCTCGGCCTGGAACTTCTCCCTCGCGGCTTCCATCGCGGTAGACCCGAAGCGCCTCGCGCCCGAATTCGACGACATAGCCAATTCGATCCGCCTCGACGCCTCGCTCGCCCGCGCCCAACGCTCGGACAAGAAGTTCGTGCGCTGGAATCCATACGCTCCGGTGAAGACTCTACAACAACGCACGAGCTATGCCTTCGCACTCAAGAACTCGAACTACACACTCGAACTCACACGCTTTCAGGATCGTGTCTTCTCTGGCAAAGCCGGCGGGGTGGAGAGTGAGGTCTACGAGCCCAGATGGGGACTGGAGGTCTACCATAGTGATTGGGACACGCTGTTTGCGAGTAACGAGCACTTGCCTGTGGGCGAGATGGCGGGTTGGGATGATGGTGTCAAGACTTGGTTCCCCGAGGATGATGACATGGATGATATCGATCAGATCAAGGGGGAGACTGGGTTTGGCCAGCTGGTGGAGAAGTTGAGCGCGGTCGAGAAGTTGGTGCTGGGAGAGGAGATTGAGACGTTCGGAGGGATGGAGCTTGGTTGAGGCATAACCGCTGTTTCTGGTCAGGCGTTCTGTTCAATCCAAGGGGATGGTGCCACAGTCCACTCCCCTTCCGCTTCGGGATTTTAGTCACCGCACTCACAACAGCGAGGGATGCTTCGAGCTTTGCTAGAATCGAAGATCGCAGCACAACTGCAGTTTGAGGAGCATTCAAAGGTCACAAAAATGTACATGTATTCGCTCTACGACGTCAATGCAATCATATCTTACACAGCCCCGTCCCGTTCATCCATAATCCTACACAAGCGTCGTCTCCGCCCGTCTAATCATCTCCTCATACACAGTCCACGCCAAAGCACTACTAATGGCCTTGCGTCCAATCCTCAAGCTCAAACCCGCAAACATACTCCTCACACCCTCTTCCCGCAACATCATCCCCCCAGCCCGCACCATGTTCCCATACTTCCCCGGCATCAACTGCAACCTCGTCTTGATCGCATCAAACGGATTCGTAAGAGCCGTCGCCGACACAGCCGCTACCACCCCCGAAATGAAATTCGTCCCCGCCGCGCTCGTCGCCGTCGGCACATGTAGCGCTTCCGCCCCGCTCTCAATCACAGCCGCGGCCTGCTTCATGGCCCCCAGCTTCGCTTTCGCCTGCTCGTAGACCAACACGTAGAGTCCGGCGTAGGGCGCATCGCGGACGGCCGTCGCGCCGAAACCCGCAAAGAAGCCCCTAAAACCTTCCTGCGCCAGAATGTGTTTCGCGGCGCCAGCGAGGGACGTGTAAGCGTAGTACGAGCTCTCGTACCGCACCTTCAGCACCGTAACAGGGTTCATGATAAACCCCGCGGCGACGCGCGCCGCAGCTCCCGAAGCCAGATTCGCAATATTTCCCAGTTTCGGCAGCGCGGAGGAAGTGTTTGTCGTTCCGCCTCCCACGCCTTTTCCTCCAGTGCCAGCCGTAACGCCCACCGCAGCCGGCAAACTAGGCAAGCGGGCTGCGTACGTGCGCATGCTATTCAGCATTCCGAAGTAGAGGGCGCTGCCGAAGCCCGTGCGGATGACCGAGGGCGTGGTGCCGCGCCACAGTGCGCGGACGGGTCTGGGGCCATTGAGGATTTGGCGCAGGACGTGGGAGATAGTGGTTGAGCGGTCGGAGGACTGCTGGACGCGGGTTTTGAGCAGGTCGGCGGGTTGGAGGAGGAAGGCGGTTGTGCAGCCGGAGGCTAGGCCGGCGAGGAAGTGGAAGCCTGGGGAGGTGTTGTTAGTTGCGGTTCGTTTGCTTTGGTAAGGTATGTGATGTGGCATTGTCGATCCGTAAACATACCGGTATGGGCTTTCTTCCGCTCCTGCGCTCCATTGGACATGGCAGCTTGCTGGTTTAAGCCTTCATGCCGCTTGTGAGGAGAAGATTATGTTAAGAAAGCATTAATTCGCAAGAAAGACAAGTGGAAGTTCAAGGGAAGTCAGATCGCGAGTGAGAGTGTCTCGGTTTCGGTTTCGCGACTCGCGCTTCAAAAGTTCCCCAGCATGACGTGGTCGATTGATCATGACATGAATTCAAAAGGCCAGCACGTGGGAAGAAGCATGTGGCACCAACGAGGAATCTCAAACCTACCACAATATATGAAATTCAAATCAATCTGGTCAATACACTGGTTAAAGAGAGATATCGGATATGGCAGCAATATTAATAGTTTGATATTAAGACTAAGTAAAGCATCTCCTATAAACAACCAACCTGTACACGACAAGGAAACATTCTATATACGAAATCGCAAAGACAAGCAACATATGAGAGGTAATAATTAAAATCGGACACTATCATCGAAAGTCCAGTCTGGATATCGCGCAGATCAACAAAGGACAGACAAGCAGGACAGAATCGAACCATCGAAACAAGTTCCAAAGCAATGATAATAATATCCGCTTTGGACCCGGGTATCTTCGCGGCAGAGGGAAAGAAAAAAGCACAAAAGCCAGCCAGCAATAGTGTCGCAACAACAACGAAGTGGAGAGCGAAGCTTCCCGTGTGACCTCTCTGTCTCTGAATCTTCTCGAGTACAAATGAAAAGTTATGCCGCCGAAGTGTTGATCGGAAGGGCGTAGGCGTGAAGTTGTTGTGGGTTGACATTACTGCCCCAACCTCATCTTCATACGTCCGCAAGGTCAGTCAATTCGGTTGTCGAGTTTGAGTCGCTTCGCCCGACTAAGCGCCCTCCTCCTCCCCACCAGCGATAGTACTCTCATCCTCCATCTCCTCCTCCAAGCTGCGGAAAGCAGGCGGCCGGTTGTCGTCGAGATCATCCAAACTCTCATCGCCGCCGTCCGCCTCAAGCTCAGTAGGATCGTCGTCAAAGTCCGGGATCTGGGAGTGAGCATCCGTAGCGTCTTGGTCGAACTCGTTGGCGGTGAATTCCTCAGGTGGCGTGCTTGGGTCTTCAACTGCAGCGGTGGTGAAGTCTGTCATGGGCTGCTTGCCTTGGGCATTGGATGTTGCTTCGACAGCAGGGGGAGTAGACTCTTTCTGCTGGTCACGAGACTCGACGCGGCCAAGAGCGGGTGCAGGCAGTGAGCGAGTGGCTTCCGGAGCCGGAGAGGAACGGAGGTTTGTTGCCGGGGGCGTCATGAGGCCGGCCTTGTACGAAGGCGGGACACGGGCGGAGACTGAGGGCCTGGAGGGGGTGTTGGATCGCGAAGCTGCGGCGCTGGCGGCTCTGGACTGCTGCGCCTTGAGCGTAGTGCTTTCCATACTGCTGCGCCATTTGTTGAACAGACTGGCTGCTTTGGGTGTGGCGAAGCTTGTCAGACTGGCCAGTGCTTGACCAGGGAGAGAGCCAGTCTGGCCGAAGCGCTCCTTCTCCTGTTGCTCCATCTGGAGGTTGGCGCGGATGCGGATGGCGGTGTCGCGGACTGTCTCGCGATCGAAGGTCGGGCGGGACAGGGCGTTGATGAGCTCGGTCAGCTCCTCGCTACGAACACCGAGAAGCTCTCGTAGCCAGGCGATCTCAGTATCGCGCTCCTTGATCTTCTCGGGCCCTTCAACCTTAACCTTGTTTTGCAACTGCTCGATACGAGACTCACGTTCTTGCAGTTGCTCTTGCAGGACAAGGATAGACTCGCGAAGTGCTTGAGGAGAGACCTTCTCTGGGATGGCGCTACGCGAGTTGGACGTCACAGCCTGCGAGCTCTTGCTCTGAGCGCTCATGGCAGCTGCCTGGGCTGCGGACTTCGTAACCTCGAGACGTTCTTCCAAGTGAACAACACGGTCCTGGAAGTGTTCGAGCTTGGCGTCGGCAAGCCTCAGACGCTCGTTCAAGAAGTACTCGGAACGATCCTTGTCCTCGGTGGCATGGCGGAGCGCACGGCTGTGCTGTACCTTGAGGTCCTGGACCGCAGCCTCGTAGTTGTGTCTCGCCTTGTCGAGTGCCACGCTGTTGTCGTGGTTGACCTTGCGCAGAGCCTCACGTTTGCTGTCAGACTCTGCCTCAAGCTGAATCGCATGACGCTCCTTCGCCGTGTCGGCATCCATGCGGACATTGTCCAGTTCAGTGCGAACACGAGAGATCTCGCTTTCGTACTCGGCACGGACACGGGCAAGCTCGCTGTCGTACTGGGCGCGGACAATGTTGACCTGGTGGTTGGCGGCCTCGACGTCGGTCTCAAGAGACATGCGAGTGCGCTGGATCTCAGCACGGGCAGACTCCCTGGCATCTTGGTAGTCGCGCTCGAATCTTGCGGCAAGCGCCTGTTGCTCCCGAATCTCCACTTGTTGCTCACGGATCTCGGCCTGCTGCTTGCGAACCATCTCATCGAGCGAAGACTTGGATGAACGAAGGTTGTCGAGCGCGAGCTTCGCATCTGTGGCCTCTGCAGCGACGGTGCGAAGTTCGCTGACCTCTTCCTCAAGAGCAGCCTTCTCTTGCGAGTACGCGTTGTTCTGCGCTTCGAGCTCCTCGAAACGAACGAGGTACTCCTCCTCAAGGTTCTTCCAGCTGGCCTTCTCGCTCGCCAACTGCCCAGCGGCGGTAGCCATGTCAGAGTGAAGCTTTTCGAGTCTGCGGCGCATTCCATTGCCAGAATCTTGCGTGTCCTCAAACTGTCGCTCGAGAGCCGCGATGGTGTTCTCAAGCTCCTCGCGGTCACGCTTGCTGTCCTCAATCGCAGCCTGGCCGTGGCGTTCAAGTTCAAGAACAGTGCTAGCCAGCGCCGCCTTCTCACGCTCGCCGTCCCAACGCTCGTTCTGGAGGCGCTGCTCAAGTTCGGCAAGCTGGTTCTCCAACTCACTCTTGGCGAGTTTTCCAGCTTTGCGCTCGCTCTCGAGTCGCAGCTCGAGTTCAGCAATTGTGACTTCCAACTCGGCCTTATCGCGTTTACCAGCGTCCTGCTCGTATTGGAGGCGCTGCTCGAGTTCGGAGACGGTGTTCTCGAGCTCGATCTTCTCGCGGCTAGCAGCATCCTGGTCAGACTGGAGGCGCTGCTCAAGAAGGCCAACTGCGGTCTCAAGCTCGTCGCGCTCGGACTTGGTCTCCTCGATCTCCTGACGCCATTTGTTGCTGGAGGTGCGGTACTCCTCAAGCGTGGCCTGCATCGCTTCGTGCTCGGCCTCCATGCTCTGGCATCGCTCGTCGGCGTCTTCTTGTGCTCTCTCCGCAGACTCGGCGCGGTGGCGAAGCTCCTGGCGCTCTTGCTCAAGAGCGTGCAATCTGGCGTCATCGTCCTGGCTCGACTCACGGAGAAGCTTCAACTCTTCTTCTGCGAGCTTCAACATGCGCCTCACGTCGGCCTCGCGAGCTTCGGCTTGCTGCCTGTGGTTGGCGTCTTCGAGGGCGTTCGCAAGAGTCTCGTCAAGACGAACCTGCATTTCCGAGATTTTGCGAGTGGAGAGTTCGGAGTCGTCTTTTTCGACCGGCGAAATCGCTGGGGGTTGTCTCTTGACGGCTTCCTCAACGATGAGGCGGATGTCCTCGAGCTCAAGGCTGGCCGATGCCGCTCTCGCGAACGAGACCTTCATGTCGGCGAGCGCAGAGTGGAGATCGGCAATGTCGTGGTAAGACTGGCCAGATGCAGGGCCTTGTTCGCGAATGGCTTCCATCACGATAGCCTTGATTTGACTGAGCTTTTGATCTCTGCCGCGAGAGACGGGGCGGTTGCGCGCAGAGTCGCGAACGTCGTCCTCGTCATCAGCATCGCTCTCCGCGATTGAAGAGCTACGAGGCTTGAGCGTAAGCTGCTGGTCGGAAGATCTGGCGCGCTTGCTGACAGTGCTTTGAATCGCGCGGAGGCTGTTCTCCAATGGCTGCAAGCGACGGTCAACAACACGTCCGATGACGCTATCAATGTGACTGTCGAAGAACATGCTGCGTGACTGCAGCTTGTCTTCGTCGATAGGCGACAACAAGCCAGACCAATCACTGTGGGGCACCTCGTCGTCCTTGTTGATGCGCTGTGGTGGCCATCCGTTCATACCATGAAGCTCGCCGCTGTCGCTTCGGTCATGAGCAGTGAACGAGGAGTCGTTATGTTGCTGGTAAGCAGGCTGCAGGCGTTTGGGACTCGGGCTCGGGGCGTCGCTGCGAGGCCAGCCTGGGAGGTAGGTGACACCGTTCGCAGGCTGGAGAAGGTTGGGACTGTGTGCACGCAGAACGTCCTTGTTGGGGCTCGCAGTCGGCTCAGCTTCGACATCGTTCATCTGCTGCATGATAGCATCGATTTCGTCGAATGTTGGCTCGACTCGTGGGTCATCGCTAGTGTCCAGGCTCTCGGGCAGGTTGTGGGGCCTGAGAGGTTCCGACAAGGAAGCCGTAGAGTCGCGATCTTCTGAGCGCTCGTTCGAAGCGCCAAATGCGGGCTTCGCGACATCCGATTGAGGCTCGTCTTCCAAGATCTCACCCTCCTCCAACTCGCTGGTAGACGCCTGTGGGATGTGGGTGGGCTTGACGGGCGACTTGATAGGCGAGCTGATCTTTTCGCGTGAAGCCTGCGCGCCGTGTAACACGAAGGGAGGCGCCATAGCGGACAAAGAGCTGTTGGACTTCTTGTGGCCGCGTTGGTAGGCAGGTTGCTCAGCCGTGGCTGGTGCAGCATTCTCGTCCGACGACTTGGCGTTCTGCTTGTTCTCAGCGGCAATCGCGTTGAGGGCCTCAATAGCCTCGCTCTCAAACGACTTGGCGCTCTGCTTGTTCTCAGCAGCAATCGCATTAAGAGCCTCAATAGCCTCGGCCTCAATTTCCTTGATAGTCGGCCTCTCAGGCGACATCTTAGGAGATGCGTCCGGTGTAGCTGCCACAGGGTATAGCTCCTCGGGCTGTGTTGGAAGAATTGGAAGAACAGGCAAAGGAGTGGGCTCGGCGAACTGAGGCACCTCATCACCGTCGTCTCCGCCCAGAGCACGCTGCCTCTTCTGGCGTTCATTCTTACGAACGGTTCGGCCATCAGAGTCCTCCACTTCAGTGCCGGATTCTCCGTTGCGCGACATTTCGACAGGCACCAGGATCGGCACGGCCGCAGACTTCTTGGACGGCTTGACGATTTCGGGGATTGCAATCTTGCCGAAGATCTTGTTTTCCTCAGAGGAGCCAAGAGCGGTGCTGTTCGGCTGGAAGACTGGCGCGTCAGGGACGAATGCAGGGCCGTTGGATGAGAAACTGAAGCCTGAAGATGGGACAGTCGATTGGTTTCCGGGCTCGAACGTGATAGCTGCAGGGTTGAAGTGTCCCGAAGATTTTTGCCTGGAATGTCCAGCGTTTGCGGAAAAGTCTGGCTGAGTGGTTCCAGCGCCAAAGGAGAACGCAGCAGCGTTCGTTTGAGGTTGTGCAACAGGGGCAGTAAACGCAGGTTGAGCAACCCCGGTACCGAAGGAGAATGCAGCAGGTTGAGGGTCTGCAACAGGGGGAGCAAAAGATGTTTGAGGAGCACCAGCGCCGAAAGAGAATGCTGCAGCACCCGGCTGGAACTCTGCAGTGGGATTGAAGCGGAGCGATGTTGCTTTAGGGACTGGAGGAGCAGCAGCGGTAGCGGCAACGGGCGGAGCGATATTGGCACGGGTGCCAGTCTTTCTGTGGCCACGAGCGGACTCGGCAACAACAAAGTCGCCGCTGAGAGGGTCCTTTTCCTCCGGAGGGGTTGGCTGTTCCGCGTGTTGCTGTCTGTCCTCCTCGGAGTTGAAACCATTGACCATGGGCTTTTGTTGGGCTGGCTGACCAAAGCCGCCGAACGGCCTTGCGTCCTCTGGTTGACGGCGCTGCTCAGCCTCCAAGACCTCGCGCTCAAGGCCCTCGCTGATGTTGTGACGGTGACCGCGGGGCGTCGGAATTGCGATTTGGTTGTTGATCTTCTGTCGCTCCACGGGTGCGACGTATGCAAGAGGGTCTTCGCCTTCTTCTTCCTCTTCTTCCTCCTCGTCCTCTGGCAGCTCCGGCAACGCATATTGAGGAACAGCGCTGAGACGTCCAGTCTGAGGAGAGAAGTTCCTCGCCATAGATGGTACCTGCACGGATTGCGAGTATCCGTGTTGTCTGCGTCTCTGGTCTTCGATCATGCCTCTGCTGTAGTCTTGAGAAGACTGCGGCATCATCTGGTTTGAAAGCGGCGATCCTGGGCCACGAAGCCCACCAAGCTCGTTGCGCAGAGCAGTGACCTGCAGAGGCGAGCCCACGCGGGACAAGTGATTCTGGGTGAGAGGAGAGAAGTTGCCCAATCCTGGTATGGGTGTCTGTCGTTGTTGAAGATCTTGCTGCTGTTGTGCGGGAGACACAAAGCCAGGGAATGCGCCGTGGAAAGTCGAGTGTCGGTGCATGTGACCAAAAGGTCCGTTGAGTGGAGAGATGGGTGAGGCCATCGACATGGTGTGAGAGTGACCGCGAATCATACCAGGACGGCCAAGACTTGCAGCAGAGCCAGGAGGCGAGAAAAGCGAAGGCGAGAATTGGCCGGAACCTTGACGGGACGCTTCCTGCGCAGAGAGCGGAGCTGGCTCATCGTCTCCAAGACTCACACCCAGCGCTGCGAGCCTGGCCTCCGTCAAAGCATCCATGTAGTCCGCCCATAGCCTGAGGTTCGGAAGCTTGACATTGTGGCTTTCCTTGATCGATTTCTGCTCTTTCATGTCCGTCTCATCAGGCCATATAGGCTTCGCGTGCATGGATGAAGCGTTCCCAGGTAGAATGTGTCCAATATCGAATCCCCTGGTGTCATAGCCTTGATCTTCGAAATCTTGCAGACGTTGTTGGAAGTCCTCACTGCTCATTGGCTTCATCAAGCCAAGCGCCTCGTAATCGAGCCTGGGAATCGAAATGATGCAGTTCTTGCCACGCCAGCTGACTCGTTTCCTGAGTTTCGGCGGTGCTAAACGTGCGACTTCGGGAATAGGCTTGACCAGATCAGCAGGCTTTTGCTCCTGCGGTACGTCCTTGATGGGCTCCTCTTCGGAGACTTCAATTGAAGGTGGCTGTTGATTGTGCTGTTGATCGTGCTCGGCTTCCGTTTCTGGCTCAGCCTTCTCAACACCACTGTCTCCTGCGGCCCTCGGGGTCGCGATTGGTAGCTCGTCGTCCTCACTGGGTGGCTGCGGTAGAGGCTTTCCATCGAAATAGCCGTCAGATGTCGAATCCTGCCATACCGGCGCCTTTACCGGTGTTTCCTCCTCGGAAGGGGTGGCAGCCCATCTCGACGCCTGTAAATTCGTCATATTGGGTTCTTTTGTCTCTTGCAAGATGTTCCAGAAAGACTGCTGGTCTAAAGTTCTGTTCTCTTCTCTTGTCTTGTGACCGCGTGCAGCCCTGCTTCCAGAACTTGCTCTTGTGGAAACACTGACGTCTCTACTCCGTGCGGTGAAGACGGAATCGTCACTGTACCACTGACTTCTGGGTAGAGGTCTGTAAGGTACCTGAGCCCAGCGTTTGGTTCTCGAGCGTGGAGTGTGTTCGGTATCCTCTTCCTGCGGGTATGCGGGTGGAAGTTCAAGTGACGGGTTCGAAGTGACCGATGTCGGCTCGTTGAACCTGCTAGGAATAAGGTGTTCGAGGCTGAAGCTGGGACCCGGCGAGGAGTTGGTAAAGCGATCACTCTGCGCCTGTTCGGAGACGGCTGTGCGTGCCGACTGCGACAGTATTGATGATGGTGAAAGCTGGTAAGGCGATCCCCAAGCTGCGGTGTAGTATTCCGAGGCGTAGTCTGGTAGCTCGGATGCTGGACTTGGCTGTCGGTGTCGTGGGTTCGCAGGAGTCCTAGGCACAGGGAGATGTTCAGATGCTCCAAAGATATCGTCTAGTCTTTTGATTACACTGGATGGCGAGCGGTTGGCGGAGGAGGGTTGCGAGGCTAGAACTGGATCATAGCTGTCGGGGGGAGAGGATGCCGGTGGTGATGAGACGTGGGTGGTGACCGCGGTCCCTAGGGAGGCCATTGTCAATTGATGCTTTGGTGGTGGAGGAGAAAGACAGTGTGATGGTCTCAGCACTTGGAAGCTTACCTTCCAGATTGACTCCAGTGTCGAGCGACTCGTGATCGCTCGAGAAATGTCCCTTCTCGTGCCTTCCTTGGTTCTTTTGCAGCGCGCGACTGCCCCCTTGATGCGTCGACGTCGACGGGTGTGTATGCTGCGCCAGCTCTTCTGAGGGACGTGTAAATATGCTGTCCCCAGATTTGCCCTTCACAAACGAACTGAAAGGTGGTCGACGCGGTGGTAAAGGAGAGGTTGTCGCGACGGATCAGCGGTGCGGGATCCAACAACTCATGAACACTGTACAAAACAAAGACAACGCGATTCGATAGATGGACGACAACAGCTCGGGAGCCTTTCTTCAGGTGAGAGTGCAGGTGTGGTCGAGGGTGTTGGCGAAAATGTTACAGGGGCACGGCCGCCGTTCTTGGGGGCTTCGGGGAAGACAAATAGTACAGTATGACGGAGGCCAGCGCATGTGCACGGGGGGCTCATTTCACTTTCCGGCGGCATGATGGATGCGGTAAAGGGTGAGGGCGACGTGGCACAGAATGTGGTGGGTTGTGTTCGATTTTGGATTCAAGATTTGGAGTTGCACATTCGACTTGATTTTACTGCTATCTTGTTGCCTCGACCTCACTTACATGCTGAATGTTTTCATCAATTTAGAAGGAACGATCGCGAAGTCACGTGTGCCTGTGATCGACGTTCTCCAAGTCCGGTAGACAACTGACAGGGATGAGCTGTTTCTTTTGTTGACTTCAAGCTCAGGGACCGAACCATCCTCGGCCCGTGGAACCTTGGAAGTGCCAGCGTTAATGATCCCTTTTATGACCGCTGTGTTGATTGACCTCGACATCACACTTGCACAAACATCGTTCATCGCCAGACATTTCTATTTCTATTTCGTATGCCCGATTGACGAAGAGCGAGACACCTCTCCAGCCGTACCATCCAAGGGATTCCAAATTGTTTCGACTATCTGATATATACTGTAGAGAGAGAGAGAGAGAGAGAGAGAGTGTGTGTGTGTGTGTGTGTGTGTGATGCTTGCGTATCTGACGCGTCTCGCTGACAATCATGTGTCCTACATGTAGCCATGATGCCGAGCGGGTGAAACTCAGTCACTCTATACCTAGAGCGATCATTCTTCTTACCGCTCGCAGCAAGCGAACTGGATTTCGAGATTTCAAACCTCACGCGACACGAGCATCGACCTTGGTAGACTTCGTCTGTGGAGCCGACGCACCATGTATACTGTACGCAACAGCGCAAGAAGTCGAGGCTTGGTGCTGCGTCAGATGGAACTTCTGCGCAACCCGTCTAGGAAGTCACTCAGACGGGCCATTCGATATACATGAGTTCCATTCGTTTGTCTGTATAACTCTCTGGATATCTAACAATTTTTCGCCATCCGTTTTTTTCCCTCACCCCCACAGCTCCCAGCTCCTCACGATCAACCATCTCCGCTTCGAACAACTCCACTTTGCAACAACCATCTCGCGCCCCGCCCAGTCATCCATCGATCAATCCAACTCAACTGCCAAACATCACAGGGTTACTCCCAGCTGATGACGTCGCCATAGATGCTCAACGGCCTCTCCCCATCGCCACCGAAGCCAGAAACGCCCGCAGTCTTGTTGACCAGCACATTGTTCTCGTTGTCCCAGCACTGGCCGCCAGCCTCGGCCGCCCCGCAGAAGTCGTAGAGCGTCTTGGACTTCATGTCGCAGAACTTCTGCTCGTCGAGCGAAACAAAGTCCGGGCCAACGGACTTGGCGGCCTCGCACAGCGTGGTAGCCGAGTGGTCGGACACGGCGCTCTTCACGAGGCGGTTGTCGTGGGCCATCTGCCTGCGCAGACGCCTGTACTGGTCGTTGGCGGCGGCGCGCTGCTGGTCCACGGCCGGGTCGGCGGGAGAGGACGAAGGCGCGGCGAACGACGGGTCGCGGGCGAACATGTTGCGGCCTGGGGCCCAGGGGAGGATCGCACTGGGGTCCGGCTCGGTGTAGAAGCGCATGGACGGGTTGTTCGCGCAGTAGTAATTGTCGTCCTGCATGATGTCGGCGCCGCCGTTGAATTCCGGCCAGTGGATCTGGATGCCGGTGGTGCGTTGATCACCGTCAGCATCCAGCCACGCACAATTTACCCGCTCGCTGCCGCCATCGTCCTTTTGTAGCACGACGGCGGAATAGTACCTGTTCTTCGGCGTCAGCCGTGGTGTTTGTATTGTCGGGTATTCAGGGGATCTGGGCAAACCTACCAGGCGCCGCCCAAGCCGTACTGGGTGTCGCAGTGCGAGGCCCACTCGCCGATGGGACTGCCGTAGGAGTCTCCTATAGGGCTGGTAACGGAGGCCCATCCAATGCAGATGGCTACTCCAGGTCAGTGAAATCAGGACGAAAGAAAGGGGCGATAGGATCCACTCACCGTCGGTGTTGGCCGAGAAAAGGGAGTATGCACAGAAGTTGTCGGTCTCGACGTTACTAGTGCACTGTTCGGACCCCGAATTGCACTTGTTGCCGTCGTTCGTCTTCATATTGAGATAAGTGGCGACCTCGTTCCAGCACCGGATATCAGGCTTCGCGCCTCCAGCATCGGAGAGCTCGCCGCCACCTCCCGGCGGCTGAGCGCCATCGAGGCCGACACGGAACTGGAATTCATTGGTGGCTTGGTCAGGGGAAGGGAACAGGCCCTGTGCGAACGAGAAGATGGTGAGAACACCAGAGATGACTCCGATGACTTGGGCCATGGTAATCGAAGAGCGAGTTGGTAGAGTCGGCTGGATGGTGCGAATGAAGCTGATGGGATGGGATGGATGGTTTAAGAAGAGTCTTCTCCGGGTCCTGAGGGCTCGTATATATAGCATGTCCCTTCGATGCTGTTGGAGCAACGTTCGCTCAATGCGTTGGGCGAGTATGCCGGTGCGGACATGCGTCCTTCGTCGGTTACAGTCGATACGACCTGATGTGGAATGGTATTGATTGCTCATAGATGACAAGATCCATCGGCCTCATGTTCCAACACTGACTACTTGGACTAACGATTCCGCTCGCACGTGCCAGGCTTGGTAGTCGGACTGCCCGTGGTGATAGTGTTTGCAGCAGTTTGGCCGACCCAACGACCTCGTTTGACTTCGTGTCCCAAACCCGTCGGGCAGGTGCTCGTCTTCTGCAGCGTGATAGGTGTGGTCGGGTCATGATCCACGTGTTGGAAGTGGGTTGCATTGCATTGTGGCAGTAGTTTGCAAAGGATGCGCTTGCGGTGTCGCCGGGCGAGACACGTTCCCACTAGCCGTGGCGTGTAATCGAACACAGCAACATATTCAAACCCTTGAATCTTGCTGGACCATCTAGTTACTCCGAAACGGACGGATCATGAATGATCGAATGATCCTGTAGCTACCATCCTGATACTCTCAAAGGTCCATCAGTAATAATCAAACTTGAACATAACGAGGAGCGATTAACTTTCTTCTTTCCCCAAATCGATCTACCAATGTAAAGCCAACTCGCATGCAGCACAAGCGTTCTCATCGAAGTAGTTGACGCCGAGTCAGTTCGTGGAAAGTTGAAGTCGAACAAGACGGCGAATCCCGACCGTCTTGAAGCTGCATCCTCTGTGAGGCGCATTGGCTTTTCCGCATTGACCCGCCAACACTATGCTACATAGCCTGAGCGTATGTCGTCGCTTAGACGTATGAATCCTTCTACGGGTCTCAAAAGACTCGCCGGTCTCTGCACCCGATGTCGAACGGGGATCGCCTGGGCAGAGTTCAGATGTGTGACAGACATCTTTGCTCATCTGGCAGATCCGCTGCGAACTCCATGACGATACTCTCATCAATATCCAGTCTGTCGGTTATCGATCTTGTGCGTGCCTATTTGAGATTCGCTGGGAAGGCATGTCTCGAAATCGACGTTGAATATTCTCGCTGGTCGGGTAGCCAGAATGGATACAAATTAGTTGGAGAGTGAGTCCGACCACCACAATGGTAACGCGGTGGGTACTCCGCGGACAAGTAGTCGCACTGTGATGTAATGCAACACCATCCCTTGCGGTCAACCTCTACTCGAGGGTGAGTGGCTGAGCTTTATCCAGCCAAGACGTGACTAGATTCTAGGCAAAGAATCCTACGACCCACTCTTGAAGGATCGAAAGCCTTGCGAGACGAATCAGGAAATGGTCTTCCACCACGGGAGTTTCCTTCCGACTGCTCGACGTTCTGTGTCTGCGGAACTACCCAGAAAGTGCGTGGAGATGATCCTTCGTTTCAATTAGTTCAAACACGCATGTGTAGTCTGCATATGGCCAAGAAGGAGGATGAGGCTCTGCGATGAAGCATGCACTCGCATCGAGCACTTCTTGAGTCGTGCGTCCAAGGCATGACCAGAGTCCAAGCATCGCCCGCCGCATGAGTTGTTGATATGAAGGGCCAATTCCCATCTGTTGAGAGTTAGCTCTGTCTCCAAAGTCTTCGTCGTTGTTGCATTTCTTGTTTATCATTCTTTCCTGCTCCTAGGCGCCTCGCAGTCAGTACATCAAGCACCATGCACGCCTCCAATCTACGAGCGACCTTCGCTGCAGGACTTGCTGTCATCGCTCACGCACAACAAGATCGCGACAACAACGCTGCCATTGCCATCTCCTCATGCAGCGACCTCGACAATATCGACCTCAACGCCGGAGCGGTGTGCAAAAGCGACCAGACGCGAGCCACCGGCGTGGGGATAGCCGCCAATGTCTTCACCGTCAACGACACTTCGCTTTCCCTGACTCTCGTCGACGACGGACAGGACGGCGGCGTCTCATCTGGCTATCAGCTCTCGTCGCAAAGTCTGTACTTCGGCATCTCATCCAACGTCGACGTCTCAGAGCAGCCTCCCGCGTGTGCCTTGATGCTGCAGTACCAGGGCCAGACGTTCCCGAACATCACGGGCGCGAGCGACAATACGACGTCCTGCTCCGACACCTTCTCCGAGACTTGCCTAGACACCCTTACTGGGGCGATCCAGGCCTTCGAGTTTGCGGGCGGCAATGCAAGCTCGAGCGCCGGAGTCTCGCAGACGAGATGCGATCTCCTGGCGAGCCACGTCCGCGACTACTTGCTGCCGAATGTGTCTTTCTGCGGGCTGTGGACGAGCTTCCTGAACGTAACAGGAGGGCCGATTTCCGGCCCTGACGCATCGATGAATCCAGCCAAGCTCCAAGAGTCTGGACGTGAAGCTGTGTCGCCAGGAGAGTACGAGTTGCACAAGGTGGCCAAGACGACGCAGCTTTTCCGTCCCGGAGGAGATGAGTTCCCCGATGCTGATTCTGATGAGAACGAGGAACTGCAGTCGCCAATCCGCGGCGCCGGGCGACAGGGCAAGACGCCTGTTGTCGGTGTCTTCTACCGTGGTGAGGAAGACACCACGCCGGAGGTTGAGTTTGCTTGCATGCGGACTTTTTCTCCCGAAGGTGAACAACTTCCTAACCAGCTGAATTACCCGGAGAGTAGCAGCGCGGCGGCCAAAGGTGTTGGGTATGCTGCTGTGATGGTGGTGGGTGCTTCATTTTTGCACATGCTTGCCTGAACAGCGTGGGTGAAGGTTTTGAAGACGCGTGCGGGTGTTCAGGCGTGTGCATACGTGAACAGAACATGGAGCTTAGCCCTTGTTAAAATGGAAGATGTTTCTTCAGTCTGATGATGTCGGCACCGAGATGTAAAAAGACAAATCAAGACCAGTAACTATTCGCGTTGTGTTGCGTGTGTGATTCTGACGCGTTTCTCCATCTCCTGCGGTTGAACGGTAGTACACACACGACCACGCACGCACTCTATATATTCATTTTACATTTAGCTTAGTCATCCATTGGTATACAACAGTATACCACATCCCCAATGGTCTAGTGGCTATGATTTCCGCGTAAGAATCTATCACTCCAGTGTTCCAACGACCATCTACTAACAATCACCCAGTTGTCAAGTGATCATTCACGACAAGTCGCGGGAGACCAGGGTTCGATTCCCTGTTGAGGAGCATCTCAGAAACCTGACAGTTCTTCAAGTTCATCAAGTCTTCCGGTGCTGGCTAACCAGCATCGACACATTTTTTTTCTCTTTTTCGTGATATTTTGGACCTCACTTATATACTTTCAGTTCGCATGGCTGACTGAGGTGGAAACAAGGCGGCGCCGCTGTGATTTTTGGTATGAGTTCGTGTTGAGAATGCTAAGCTATTCGACTTCACGGTCTGTTTCATGTGGCTGTCGCTGGACCGAGTAAGCAAGGCGTGCATTCCACATCCATTCGTTACAGAACGGCCGTCATCCACCATCCAAACATCCCAACACTTCAACCGTCATGAATGTGAGTCGCAGCTCCCTCCTTACCCCCAGCAGCAACCTTCCCACCCTCCCTCCTAGCCAACTCGCCCCGAACCCTCGGCAGCACATGCCTTCCATAATCAATCATATCCGTCAAATTATCATAACCCCGAATCGAGATCAAATCACACCCCAAATCAACATAATCCAAAATCGACTCCGCAACAGTCTCCCAGCTCCCCACAAGAGCAGTGCTAGCTCCCCTCGCATTCGTCGCCGTCACGGTCGGATACCAGAGCGCGCGATCGTGAACCTCTCCCCGACTGGCGATCTCGAGAAGGCGTTGCGAGCCTGCGTTTTGGGGTGCTGGCCCGCTTTGGCCGTTCTTGCCTTTGCCGGCTGCTACGTTTGATTTCAGCGCGTCGAGCGTGCGGTGCGCTTTGGCCCAGGCTAGTTCGTCTGTTTCGGCGGTGATGGGGCGGAAAGTCACCCAGATCCGAGGTCTGTCGGCGCGGCCTACTTTTTCGGCTTCGGCGTAGATGCGGTCGATCTGGTCTTTGGTTTCCTTGAGAGGCTCGCCCCACAGGCCGAAGATGTCTGCCAAACTGCCTCCCACCCTGTAGGCTTCGTCTGAGCTGCCGCCGACGGAGATGGGGATGGATTTGCCGTTGACAGGGCGCACGCGGGACTGGAAGTTCTTGAAGTAGTAGTGCTCGCCGCTCCAATCAAAAGGCTCTGTCGACTCCCAGGCACGTTTGAGGATGTGGATGTACTCCTCCAGTCGGCTGTAGCGTTGCCCCTTCAAGAGGAAGTCGCCTTCGCGGGCTTGTTCGGTGTCGTTGCCGCCTGCGATGAAGTGGACGACTGCGCGGCCTTTGCTGAGTTGGTCGAGGGTGGCGAGGGCTTTGGCTGCGACTGTTGGGTAGAGGGTGTTGGGCCGGAGGGCAACGATGACTTTTAGCTTTTTGGTGTGGGCCGCGATGAAGGAGGCGGTGGTGAAGGGGTCGAAACCGCCGCTGTCGTAGGGTTGGAGGGTGTAGTTGTAGTCGTAGTCGTCTAGGTTGCGGGCGTATCGGGCGAGGTAGTCTGGGTCGATGGGGGCGCCGGGGATTGGGTTGAGTTCGTTGGACTCGTTTGGGAAGGCTAGGCTGATGAATTCGGTGGGCATTTTGGGAGAGTTGTTGTTGTAACTTGAAGTGTAATTTCTGACGGATCGGAGGGCCAGTTATATGAATGGCATGGCAGAGTGCAGTGATATGAGTATCGTCTTGAGTGGGGCATGGTTGATTGCGACATAGCTTGGAGATCACGCCTTCGCCTCATCGACAGGCATTGGGAGACTGGTCGCCTCAAAGTGACCTGGTCGGCTTAGAAATCATCCTGGTCGTTGGCAGAATGTCGGAAGATGATAATCGTGACAATCCTTTAGATGGCGGAAGCTGCTTTGCCAGTGCAATGACTGGACGTATTTGAGTCTTGTCAGCAAAATGGAAACAGACGAAAGATGTTCACTCCACCAGTGTCTTTGGCTACATGAAGCCGCATAAACGGTCTGATATATCACTGTCAGAGAAACATCACACCACGAGCTCAGTATTGGCTTGACCTGTCATTTGGGCGGTTGTCGTCCGATGTTGTGTCTGATATGCTGCATCGAGGCCACGATATTTAACCCCAAGCTGACCGACAGGGTTAGGGTATCGTTGCACCTGCCTGAATGAGATGTGACGTCCTTAGCATGTGAACGTGGATGAGATGAACCAATCCCGAGCTCTCTCTCTGTCTTCAATCACAACACCAATCTCTGCGATACACCACGTCCGAGTCTCTACTGCGACACCCAATATTGGCCACGACCACCCAGCAGCCATGGCAGCACAACAGATCCAGATCGCAGAGACGATCCGCGCCATGAAATTGGCCCTGAAGAGACGGCCAGACGGTATGTCGCAAACCATGACAGACATGAACATCAGAACACTAACATCAGCACTCAAGACGCCGAAGACGACGATGCCGCTCCCACACACACAAACCGCGGCAACAAGCTCAAACGCCGCTCCCACTTCGCCAGAGAAGGCCGCCTCGACACCTCTGGTGGAGTCTCCTACCGCAAGCAGGTCAACCACGCCGGCTACATACGCACAACCATCTCGACAAACCCTTTGCTCCTCGACTCGGACGGCGAACCTGTCTCCCCCACTTCTTCCGACAACGATCAAGAGCGACACGTCGAGCCTGTTGAGGATGATGCATTTGGAGAAGTCCAGCTGGAAAGGCTCCTCCGCCCGCTCACGGCAGCCCACGAATTGGTCGACCATCCGAGTCTGAGTCTGGCCTACAAAAGCAAAGCTCTTACACAAATGGCGGACGAGACATTGGGAATGCTGCGACGCGAGCGAGAGACGCTGTGGAAAGCAAAGAGGTTGTTGAGGCGTTTCCGGGGTGAGGCTGATTGGGCGCCGTGCGAGGCTTTCGAAACGAGTGGTGATGATCTGCTGTTCTATGACCACGCGACGGGAGCACATGTCAACGGCAACGCGAGCGCGGTCCCAAGCTTCACCATGTCTTTAGACGAGGCTCCCTTTCTCCACCAGGAGCCACTAGCCGATCAAGTCATGACCAATGGTCTAGGCGAGGACGTACCGCAGCCAGAACATCAAGCAGAAAACGGTGTGCACGCGGCAGACATGTTGCCCGACGCTATCACCGCGAACCATGACTCTCATCCGCCAAACGACCACCCAAGCACAGCAGAAGACCCCATCGAGTCCGCTGAACAAGCTCCCCAAGATCCAGACACGACAATGGAAAACATCGAAGACCTTCCACAAATCGATAGCAACACCCCTCTCGAAAACCCCACCCTCGCCGACCTCCGCCAATCCCCCGATCCAACAGGCAGCGACTCGGCCTCCACAGCCGGCCACGCAATGACTACTCGCGCCCGCGCCCGCTCCCCTCAAGAAGGCAGTGCCCCCACATCTCCCTCCCCGAGCTCATCCGCCTCGATTCCCCCAATCCACCCCTGGTTCACCGCCCCAACAACCTCCATCCCCTCATCAGACCTCTCCCTCCCAGCAAACGAAGCCGAAGAAACCCGCAAACTGCTCCTCCTCTACTGTCAAAAACAAGAGCAAACCATCCGCTCCCTGGAGAATCTCGCCTTTGGTTTGCAAAAGGCTGATCGCTTGAGACGATTTGTCTACGAGAGTGCGAAAGCGAGCGAGCATCTTGTCGAGGACGGCAAGGGCAATTTGGTCACGGAAATGAGCGATGGAGAGGATTGGTATGATCCTACAGAGTGGGGGTTGAAGGGGTGGGAGTTGCCTGGGGAGGGCGGGCATTTGGAGAAGGGCAAGGATGAGGTTGAAGAGCCGGAGGAGGAAGGGAGGAAGGGAATTAGAAGGAGGAGAGTTACAAGGGTTGTTTGATTGTGGACTGAAGATTGTCGACACATATTGCTGGAAGAGACATCTCGCCGCTACGTACCCGTACCTCACGCTGCCACCTAATACACCAACCTACAAAAACTTTCCAGTGTGCCATCGAGAGAGCACGGCGTCTACGCCAATCATCTCAACGGCGTGAGACTTCTCTGATGCTGCTATCTAATGCTCCGCTCTACCCAGAAATCCGGTTTGCCATTGAGAGAGCACAGGATGTCGATCTAGTGATCCCCAGGTGGGATGTGGCGACTCTGATGCTGCTATCTGACGCTCCGGCTTACTACGGAAAGATCTGGCGTGCCATTGAGAGAGAAACGATTCCGATGTAGTTCTCTCCACGGCGGTGCACGGTGTCTCGGAAACTGCTACTTGATGCTTTTTCGGTTAGGGATGTCTCGTCGGTCGTGTGTTGGTAGAGATTTTTCAGAGGACGGAAAAAGCTGATACCATCTACCGTTCGATCGAAGGTTTGGTCCAAATGAGATATTTACTTCCAGAGATTCTGATTTGGTGTTGGCATCTCATCTCACTGGCACATACTTCCGTTTCTGTTTTTCGATATACATGTATCGAACGTCCCTGATACTGCCACCACTACATCCCGAGACCAAGTCCGCGAGACATATATCTAGCTGAGCTCTCGATCGTGTGTATGTATGGACGAGTAGTTCACTCGAGAGTGTTAGGTAGCACCGCCAACAGAACCATCGCCATCGCAATTGCCGTCGCTGCTACTGCAGAACCACCTACATAGCCGGCGACCTTTGATCGTAACGAATGATGTGATTGTCGGCACGCTGATCCACTCGCGAGCCCCCTCCAACCCGATGCTACCATGAGCACTGAACTAAGCCTCGATATGCATCATGAGGCCTCAGCCTGCACTGTCGAAGCAGTTGTTGACAACACCACAAAACGCCACTTGGCGATCAGACTGACACTCAGCAAAATAGCCTCGAACAATATCCACGAGAGCAACATGCCCGGGCAGATCCGCAACCTGCAATGGGACCATGAGAGCCTCAGCCTCCAGGCAAATATCGAGTGCAAGGACGAGACGAGACCCTCTGGGTGGTCACTGGCCGCGACTCTTGCTTGCGCCCCTTGAGACACTTTCACAATCTGCAATGTACAACCTTCCGCCGCACACATCAGGAGCATCATGGGCCAACGCAACTTGCTCAAGATCAAGAACAGACAGCATCCTCGTATCAGGAACCATCAAACCTAGGACCTCAAGAACAAAGTTCACGAGCGCGACATGCGCATCCGCGACCTGCAATGGGACTGCGAGAGCCTCCGGGCAAACGTCGAGTGGAAGGACGAGACGCTCTGGAAATCCAGGTTCTCAAGGAAACGAGTTTAGCTAAGACTGTGTCGTGTTCCGGAGAGTGATTGGAGGTGGTTTTTGTGCGCTTGAGGTGGTATCAGCGGCCTTG
>QZFA01000283.1:0-23638 GCA_003614995.1 Cladosporium phlei | reverse complement strand
AGGTAAGCCGAGGACTCGGCGTACTCCTAATTTCGTACTTTATATCCTAATTTAGCTCTTTAAGCTACGTCCTATTAATAGAGTATACTACTAGGTTACCTATCCGTACGTATATAGCTCTATATCCGATCCGTCCGCTACTATACTAACGTACCGCCTACACTCCCGATACCCGCCCGTAATAAGTAAGACTAGAAAGGCTAGTAAGAAGTTATCTATAGAGGAGCTTAAGGTAAAGTCTATTTCTAGCTCCTTTTCTAGTAAGATTAAGATCCTTAAGAGAGATAATATCTAAGCTCTTATCGAATGTTTCTATAAGCTTTTTAATACCGAGATACTTATATTCTAGTAGAGGATTTAGGATATATATAAGAGGTATACTTAGTATATCTATCTTAGTATATTAATACCTTCGAAACGCCTATATTCTATATAACTTAGCTAACGATTTTTCTTTTTTAGATATAACTTATACTAGTAGTAACTATAGAGTTAGTATAAAGAAGTATTACCTTTACTATAAGAAGATAAAGGACTTCTATAGATACTACTAGTCTCCTCTTACTATCTATACTATTACGAAGTAACTAGACTAGACCCTAAATACGTAATATAGCTAATCTATATATACGGATAACTATAGTACCTATATTATCTTTCTTCGGTTCCCTAAGAACCCTCTTATATATACTATCTTATAACCTTTATTACCTAATTATATAACCCTCTAATAGTAGTACTCTTATAAGTAAAGTATAGATAGAGGCCTATACTATAAGACTTAGTAGAAGATCTAGTACCTATATACTTCTCTCTAGACTTAGCTTAGGAATATACTTCTTCTAGTATTAAACTTATTAAATACTATAAGAAGTCTTAGTATATATATTACTTATCTATAATAATACTTTATATATAGTCTAGTCTTTATTCTTTTAGTATAATCTATAATTATATTAAAGGACTTCTTATTATAGTAAGTAGTAAGAAACTTCTAAAGTAAGTTATAGGATTAGAAGCTCTATTTAGGTAGAAAATCTAACTATAACTTAAATAAGACTTCTTCTTCTTTATCTAAGTATTTCTATATCTCTAATAAGGCTTTCCTATCTTTATCTAAGCTATTAGTAGGATTACTAAAGAGATTATTAAGCTTAGTATTATTCTTAGAGAAGAAGTCCTTAGTATTAGTAAAGAGATTAGAGATAGTAGTACTACTAGTCGTATTTATAAAGAGTTAGCTAGAGATTATAGTATAAGAAGATACTTCTATTCTAGAAGATATAGCTTTATTATTAATAAAGAGAAAGAAGATAATACTACTATTAGTAGAGTAATTATATTAGATACTATCTAAGATATCTTTATTATTAAGTATATCTAGATTATAATTCTATAGAAGTTACTATACCTTAGAAGGAATAAGAGAAGGTATGGTAAGTTTATATAGTAGTAATAGAGTAGTAGTATAGTAATAGAGGTAGTAAGGGTAGTATAATCTTAGTTATAGTAGAGGTAGTAGTAGCTTATTAATAATGAAGAGATTAGATAGGTAGAGCTATAGTCTACAAACTTTACTAACCTCTAGTAAATAGAGAAACAACCTCCGCCCCTTAGTAGCCTCGGTCGGTAGGTACTTGCAAGACACGCTAGTAGTAACCCATGTTGGAGATGTTACCATGCGCCTGCGTCTCAGTGGGAACGGATGCGTCGAGCGAGGTTGTGAGATGATGAAATTGTGGTTTTTTAATGTCTAAGATGGTCGTAATAATGTGTGGTCGTGTAGTCGGCATTTAATTGACTTCTGAAGAGGGCTCCAACTTTCCAGGCACCAGTTCACGCTAAGGATAACGGGACTACATGATAGACGATGATCCACGTTTACAAACGCAAGAAGCACACAAGCTCAATGGCCAATTACTGAATCTATCCCATATCCTTCATAAAAATTCGTATACGCATCATGTGGCATTTCATGATTTCCCAACCCAACCCACAACTCCAATCCCAACACGCTGTAAAAACGCCTCCTCTACACATCCCTCCAAGTCCCCTGTACAGGTTTCCTCTCAATCGCGTGTCCCGAAAACGGAGGTGGCGGCGAAGTGGTGCCTCCAGCAGCACCAGCATAATGTGTGGCATTGCCCGCCGCCTGCGTATGATAACTAGGCGGATACAGACTCGGCTCGTACTGCGTCGACCTCATGCTCGTGACGCGATTAGGGCCCGGTGTAGGAGCCGCGTCTTGCTGGCTGTACAGCGATTGCGGTGCGTATTGGCGGTGGGAATCGTAGTTGTGGGATGGAGCGGCGTCGGTGGCGGGCTGTTGTTGTTGGCCGTGGTAGTACTCGGCGCTGGAATTGTTGTGGGAGGAGAGCAGACCTTCTTGCTGCTGGGCGGCTTGGGGACTTTGCATTTCCACGTCGTCGTATGGCAGTCGACGCTCGCTGGCGGTGGTGGGGAAGGCGGGCAGGGCGTCTTCGTTGAAGGGTTTGTTGTTGTTGTACGGCTGTTCGTAGGGACTGGATGCGGATGGTGCTCCTCGGTATCCTGCTCCACCGGACATTGGCGGTGGCGCGTACATGGGCGAGGGCGCGTACATGGGAGCTGCTGAGTACACGGGTTGTTGCGGTCCGTAGTATTGGTTCTGCATCGGGTATTGAGGAGGCGGCTGTTGATAGGCGTGATTATTGTTCTTTCGTGACGAGCAGCAATCACAGCAGCCACAACAGCAGTCTGCTATTCCTCCACAGATGCATTTAAGCATACACCATATGATGGAGAGTGCAAGGATGCTTCCGAGAATGATGCCTACGATTATGGGCCATTTGCTGAGAGTGGCGGTTAGCTTGGTTGCGTGTGATGTAGAGTGTAGTATCGCATTCCCTCACCAGTATGTTCTTGACATGCAGCTGTCCCATGACGAGAGTACCGATATGCCACCGCTTGGGTTGTTGTCCGACATGTTTTGTTGATCTCTCCTGGGGCTGTGGTGCACGTCGTGGATTTGCGTGCGCGGCGGTTCCAAACTCTTGTTATACAGTCGCTACCAGCTCTTTCCTCACGAGATCTATACTCCTATCAAGATCGTCCAGTTCAGCTCCCAAGTTCTCAATGCCGCAGACGTCGCAAATAAGAGTGATTGTCAAGTCCCAAGTTCCGGTGTCCAAGATGGGGATTCGAGAATTGCGCTTCAAGAGATATTCTGATTTGTTTTGCGCCTCCTCAGTCCAGTGAATAGGTAGGTACAGACCGGGTCTTTCAGGTTAAATGTCAAGAAGTCAATTAGAACTCGATCAGAAACGAGCAACGCAACAAAGAGAGGCGTGAAACGGATGTACAGTGCCGTGCCACGCCTCCGCCTCCGCCACGGTGCCCAGCCCCAGCCTCGCGAACGCGTCGTCTCACACTTCCCAGTCCGCCAATGAGGCATACTCTGAAACACCTAGCGTGAACCTAGATAATAAATGCATGTCTAGTTTGATCAACAGCTGCTCGTACCTTGATGAAAATAAACCTCAGCCTTACTTGGGAGAACGACTCTTGCTCTTTTGGATCATTCCTTTCCTGTGGCCAAGGAAGCGACGACCGAGACGGCTAAGTAATCACAGCACTAATGCATGCACTACGCCGCGTGGAAGTCATGAATCACCACGCCTATGAGATGCCAATTAACATCACGCAAGCTTCGATATCACTGCCCAGGCTTTGCACAGCTACTGCCTCACAGCTCTCGTGGGGCATCACAAGGGTCGAGAGTTGTACTTCTTATTCTCATTATTAGTAGAAGATAAGGTAGAAATGCAATGTAACGATGAAATGCACTGTACTGTGGTCTCAGAGCAAACGGGTATCCTCGCGGTAAAACACACGCACGCCGTGGCGACCATTTTCCTGACGCCAACCCCCCAAAAGACACATTAAAAGACGTTTAGCAACCGACATCCCATCGCGACTATACCTCAAGGACCTTCAAGCCGATCGGTCCAAACGCCTCGTCCTGCGAAGCAGCGAGTGCATTCTTGGTCACCAGAGCCAGAACGTGCAACAAGCCCTGAGCAGCGACGACTCGAGAATTGTTGAGCGGCGGGAGCAGCTGGTCAAAGTCGATGCAACCGAACAGATTTTCGTCTTCCTCGTCGCCCGGGACCGCAGCGTCACGTTCCTGGTCCAGCTCCTCGATGCCGCCTTTGACGAACTCGAGAAAATTGGCGCTTTCTCCGTCGAGGGCTTTGCGGACCCACTGGGACTCGGCTGCGGTTTGGGTATCGACTTGTGCGGCTGGGCCGAAGAGCTCGAACTCGTCTGTGGCGGCCGGGTCCATGCCTGCAGCTGAGTTGATGAGGTTCAAGTCGTAGTCGGTGTCGTTGCCGGCTGGGAGCCCGCGACCGAGGAGTGGTGAAGCGGTGAGTAGACGGCTGCTACGGCGGCTGAGAGCGGGCAGTGGGAGACCACCGATGGCGGAAGTACCGCCGGCACTGAAGAGGGCTGTCGGACGACGAGAGCCGGTGCTTTGGTTCCAGGGGAAGAGGCTTGACAGTTGGCGGTCGTCGAGCGGAGTCGGTTGCTCTCTGCCTTGTTCGACAGTGCCATCGTCCATCACCGGCATGAAACCATCACTCTGCGGACCCAACCCACGACCGACCTCGTCAGAAGAAGGCTCTCCGCGAGAGCGTACACGACGACTGTCATCTGATGCTGGATCTTCGTCTCTGGCGCGCTTCTTGCCACCGACGGTGAGATTGAGACCGGTCATGGCTTCCAGCAGCTTGATTCCGGTGAACATGTTGAGCGGGCCGCGGTCTGCTTGCAGAAGGTTGCTGTTGCCTGCACCTAGAATCCAGTGCTCTGCATTCTTCTTCGCCAAGGTGACAAGACGGTTCGCGCGCTTGTGGCTGAGAGCTTCGCTCATGTTCTCCTTGTATTGCTGGTTCCAGACCGAGATGTCGCGGTTGTGAAGCTCGATGTTGTCGTCGAGCGGGATAACCTTTGGTCCAGTGCGATAGCGGCGGCGCTGGTCGGCTGAAGCGCTCTCCGAAGCGACAATCTCCTGATCCTGCTCAAGCTCAAGCTCTCCTGCTTCACCAGGCATCGGAGCAGCTTCGTTCTGGTCGATCATGTAGCCGTCGTCCTGGACCGCAACGAAGTCGCCATCGTCGGGTTGCATGAACTTCTCGTTATTAGCGTTTGCGTTCGAGAGTGGAGAGGACTAACTTCACTTACCAAATCAGACACTTGCTGGCCGCCTGCATGCTCAGCTCGAACGCGTGCACTCGCCGACTCGCTGGGCAGATCCGTGCGGTCCACTAGCCCAGAAGGTGCACGAGGCTGGCGAATTGGCGCCGTTGGCATATCCTCATCGAGTACGAAGTTGCCGTCGGCGTCGATCTGCATCCCGAGGTCGTCTTCGAGCAAACCATGCGCCTCGTCTTGCTGGAAGAAGCCGGTGCCAATCCGAGACCCGGCGCCAGAGTCTCCACGGACGGAAGATTTCCTTCCTCCACCAACAGGGCCAACTGGGAATGAGCTCGCTGAGGGTGGCATCATAAGAGCACCTCCCAAGTCTTGAACGAGTCCATGGCTATGTTGCGAGACCTCCGGAGTGATCTGAGACGACTCCTGCAGCGAGTCGAGGTCTGTGATCAAATCAGGCATCTCCAGGTTCACCTGGAGCAGGTCGAGCTCCGCTATGAAATTCGGGTCGTCTTCGAGCATGAGTTGATCAGAACTGGTGGCATTGTCAGCGTGAGTTTCCAAGTGTCCCGATCAGTCTGCCTTCTCCTACCGTCCTTTGTGCCCACCCACAGCATCCAGCCCGTCGCCCTTCAGCGCTTTGAACATAGCAAGCATCGAGTTCCTCGCCGCTTCCGCGTCGCTCAGGACATATCCGCATTGCTGCGCGTAGACGCGAGTGACGCCGTACCTGAATAACGGTCAGTCGATCTGCTTATGAGTATGCGTATGCGGCTGCAGCCTAAGCCGACTACGTACAGGAGATTGCCGGACAAGCGAAGCGCCATCGGCGCCGCCGGCTCGATGATGGTGTCGCATGTCTTGATCACATCCACGTCGAGGATTGCTTTGCGCGAGACTTTCTTGAGGTTCGATTTCGAGCCCAGGGTGGCGACGAGCCTGAGAAGTTGAGCGGTCAGCAAATGAGGCCGGGAGCTTAAGAGGATGGCAGGCAATGCTTACCAGACGGTTGCGACGCCATATTTGCGCGAGGTCAGGACTGGAGGATGCGTTAGTGGACGCGATCGGGTGTCCCTGGTGGCGTGGGTGTGCAGCAAATACCTTCGTGGCTATAGAACATGTTGATGACAGGAGCTCGATCAGATTCGGGCTCGTGACATGTGAGTGTGGCGATGGTACATGTAGCTTGTGCGCGAGTGTGAGATTTTCGTCCCGAGAGGAGATGGATGCGTGAAAGTGGGTGGGTGGACAGGGAAAGAGGCGGCGGAAACTTGGGCTGAGTGATGTGAGGTTGAAACGACAGGAGGTTCGCGTTCGCGCCCAGCACTGCTCTTCCCGCCCACATAACCGACATGAAAACATTGAAGTGTCACGTCTTGATGCATCGTAAGATACACATGTAGCAAATTAGCATAATGGCATTGACATATCTCTATCATTTTCTCGTGCGTCCCAGTCTCTCCTTTCCGAGCCCGAGGCGCGAGCCTACACCAACTTTCGATCTATACCATTACTCCTCAGTCTCCTCAATCTTGGGCAGCTCAACAGCGCGGTAAAGAAGGATGAGAGCAGAATGGCTCTCACCGCCACCAGAGAGGGTCTCGATCTTCTCGCTGTCAACCTCCGAAACCTTGTCGTCGTTAAACCACCACCACTTGCCATCTTCGTCCTGGCCAGGCAGAGCAGTCTTCTTGACATAGGCGGTGTAGTGACCGGAGTCGGCAGAGGAACCCTGGTGAGTGACGAGACCGCGAAGCTCGTACAGACCAGTCTGGTTGGCACTGCTGTCCTTCGCCATGTCGGGGTGAACGGCGGCGAGCAGGTCCTTCTTCGCATTGCGGATTGACTCGGCACGCTCCTGCTCGATCTCGGCGTCCGTCTTGAAGACCTCCTCGGTACCGCCCATGGTGGTGTCGCCACCCTTCTTCTCAGTAGCGAGCTCGCCTTCGCTGGCCGGGCCAGTCGCCTTGGTCTCACGCTCCTTCTCCTTTTGTGCACGCTTCTGGAATGGCTCATCCTTTGCGATCTTGCTCGATCCTGTAGCCTCATCCTCGATGTCCTGGCGTCTGCGCTTCTGCCTCTTCTTTTGACGCTCGACATCCTCGATCTCCTTCCTCACCTCGCGAACACGGTCGCGTACAGGAACAAGCTTTGCGCGAAGCTCGTCTGTGCAGTACTCCAGGAGGTCGATCTCGTGCTGGAAGGAGACCTTTCGCAGAATCTTTGCCTTTTTGCCAGTGTCGCGGCGCCACAAAAAGCGCATGAAGTGGATGGGAAGGTACTTGGGCAGACGGGCAATGCGTGATGTCTTCTTGTAAACGGCGTCGCGACCAAGGGTCTCGGAACGCTTCTCGAACTGCTCGTTAAGCCCGATCGAGAGGCCCTCGCGAAGGTGGTTGGTGTCGCCGCTGATGTTACACTTCAGGTCTCTGAAGCCATCTGTGCCGATGATAGGCTCCTCGTCGGGTGCCTCCTCGCTCTTGGTGACAGTCTCGAAACGACCTCCCATGTACTTCTCCACCCAGGTGTTGAAGCCCTCGTCCGATTCGTCCTTCTTGTCAATCTTGAGAGATTGATCAAGGGTCGAGATCAGCTGCGACCACATCTCCTCCGCGTCCTGCTGCGCATAGTGTCCGCCGGTCTTGGACTTCTCCGCAAACTGAGGGTATTGCTGACGGAGCGCAGTCAGGAACATGAGCGGTTGCACAGCTCCTTGAGTCTCGCCCATCATCTTGTAGACATCTCTAAGCGAGCCAGTCAGGTCGTTTGCGCCTCCGAGTCCGCCGAGTCCAACATTGGCCAGCTGATCGGCGCTGAACAGAGAAGAGGATGCAGTTCCAGCGGGCGCACTCGGCTTGTATGCCTGCAGCTGCTCCTGTAGCTCGGGGATCATGCGCAGCGTTTGCAGGGTGGCGTTGGCGTAACATGTGTTCCCGGTGTTGTTCAGGCCCGCCGGCATAGCACCGTCCTGCTTCGCGATCTCCGCATCGGTCATATCCTCCAAGAACTTTGTCTTCTCTTTCGGTGCGGCCATGACCACCTCGGCGGAAGGCTTACCCAGCATGGTGATGAGTTGGTTCGGCTTGAACTTGATAGTTGAGAGTTGTGTATCCGCCTTGATCATCTTGCCGGCCATAATCTTTTGGTTCTCGGGCTCGACATTGGTGAGCGAGTAGAGCTGCATCTGAAGCTCCTCGCCAGTCGAGGAGGGATCGATCTCGAGGTCGTAGACCTTGCCCTGGTGCTTCACTTTCACCGGAATCGCCGCCATCTTTGCGGTGTGTTGGGTTCGTATGTGTAGGAGTGACTGTGGTGTTTATACGGGTTGTTCGTGAGATGATATCGTGGGTGAGTAGAAAAGAGTGTTGTTGTCGAGGGGCGTGTGTGTTTGTATGTTGTGGCGTTCGTTGTAGAAGGCGGAAGATTCCTATCGAGTAGTTGAGGTCGTCGTTACACAAACACGCACGTGACATCATCGCCGCCGACAGCTGTTCTCGAGCACAACATAGGTACAACTCACATCATTTTTTTCATGTGATCGCACAGTCAGAAAAGCTGTGCGTATCTTCACATGTGCTCGTTTCCGCTCACGTTGATGGTAATAGGATGCAATGGGCCTTCACAAATCCGCAACAAGAGGTTTGCTGAGGCTTGCTATAGTTACGACTGCACTGTCTCTTCAATGGATGGCCTGTTTGCTTCGCTGCCTGCTATTGCTAATCACTTGACTGTGAAGGTCTGATAGCACGTGTGAAAGGGACAATACCGCTGATTATACTAGCAAACTCACCTTCATTCACACATGCCATGGACATCTATAATCGCTCTCCGTCTACGTTCAGTGTTCTTTGGAGAAAGTTGAACATCTCCCAGGTCTCCTCCATCAACCTGCTAGGTACGGCGGACAGTGGTCGGATGTCCCAAGATAGCCGAGCCAGCTATTCATGACATCGACGGCGCTCCCATCATCGCTGTTGCTCTGGAGTGTCAATTTCTATGGGCTAGCAGGGTTAGGGTCGTCTATTCTACCTCGTGTTCGTTGTGTCTCTCGTCGTAGGACGTCGACTTCCAAGTAACTCTGGAGATTGGACACTTTGTCATTTCTCCATTCTTCTGAATGCTTCAAATCAATCGACTACCATGTAGTTATGTCTAACGGTATGGCAAACCCGATGAGCTACAACTGAGCCGATGCCGACAACCTTTCATCTTGATACATGAAAACACAGTATCTCAGATGATGGTAGGTACTCGCTTCAACTCTCACATTCCACAGTGTCGCCTTGCACCAGTGAGAGTAATGGTGCTGAGCCCTATGATGGAACCCATTGAGGAAACCCGGCGCCGACGACGACCCCGCCCCAACCCCTCTTCTGACAATCCACCATTGGGGAAAGCAACATCGAAGGCATGGCCAAGCAAGATGGATGACCGGGTAGTGGGTCGTATGATCCAGAGCGACATGCCTTTTGTGGTCCGAAACAAGGCCACGCATAAGTACAGCTAGGTGTCCGACATCGAGTTCTCATCCTGCTTCTTTCCCATCGTCTTCAAGCCACTCAGTCGCAGCATCACCATAACAAACCCCAGAGGATAGAGCTACAAAGACAGGCTCCCATCAAGGTCAAAATGTCATGTACGACCCATTCTCTCCCTCCCACCACATGAACCAAACAACCCGCTAAACCACGTCTGCCAACAGCAAAACACTTCATCAACGACCCGACCCACCTAATCCACTCCGCCCTCCAAGCCGTAACCCAAACAAACCCAACAACAGCCCTCGACGCCGAGAACAAAGTCGTCTACCTCCGCCCGGACGCCGCCACACCCCAAGTCTCCTTGGTATCAGGCGGCGGCGCCGGCCACGAGCCCTCCTTCGCAGCCTTCGTGGGCCCAGGTCTACTCTCCGGCGCCGTAGCAGGAACGATCTTCGCCTCGCCCAGCGCGGAGCAGATCCGAAGATGCATCCTGCAGAGGGTCGAGAAGAGCAAGGGCGTGTTGGTTGTTGTGATGAATTATACGGGCGATGTGCTTAATTTCGGCATGGCGGTTGAGAAAGCCAAGGCGGCGGGGATTGAGGCGGAGATGATTGTTGTGGCGGACGATTGCGGTGTTGGGAGGGCTAGGGGTGGCAAGGTTGGTAGACGTGGGATTGCGGGTACGGTGCTTGTGCAGAAGATTGCTGGGGCGCTGGCTGCGAGTGGTGCGGGTTTGCAGGAGGTTCATAGGGTGGCGAAGGAGGTTGCGGATAATACTGTTTCGATTGGGAGCTCGCTTTCGCATGTTCATGTTCCTGGACGGGCGCCTGGGGGAGAGGATGAGTTGAAGGAGAATGAGATTGAGGTTGGCATGGGTATGTCGATTGCTACCCTGTCTCGTTGGAAACCACTGACAAGACCATCCAGGCATTCACAACGAACCTGGCTCAGAACGCACGACCAGCGAACTCCCCAGTTTCGTCAAGACCATGCTGCGCTACATGCTCGACCCATCCGACAAAGACCGCGCCTTCCTCCAACTCAGCAAAACCGACGACACAGTCCTCCTCGTCAACAACCTCGGCGGCGTCAGCCCCCTCGAGATGGGCGGCATAACGTCCGAAGTCGTCAACCAACTCTCCCAAACCTACAACATCGCCCCCGTCCGCATCCTCTCCGGAACCTACATGACCTCGCTCAACGGCCTCGGCTTCTCCATCTCCCTCCTAAAACTCACCTCCCCAAACCTGCTCTCCCTCCTCGACGCCCCCGCCGAAGCAACAGGCTGGACCGCCCCGATCAAAGCCTCAACCTGGTCCAACCCGCCCACCCAAACAAGCACCACCGAACGCTCCAAAGAAACAACCAACAAACCCGCAAACCTAACCCTCGATCCCGCCAGAACGACAAAAGCCCTCCGCCACGCCCTCGAGAACCTCATCGCCGCCGAACCAGACGTCACCCGCTACGATACGGTCGTCGGCGACGGCGACTGCGGCATAGGCCTCAAGCGCGGCGCCGAAGGGATCCTCAAAGCCCTCGATCAGAACCAAACAGACGCAGCCCTCTACCTAGACAGCATCATCTCGACCGTCGAAACAGACATGGACGGCACCAGCGGCGCCCTCTACGCCATCTTCCTCAACGCCCTGGCCTTCGGCTTGCGCTCCCAAAACAAAACCTCCAACCCGCAACCGGCGACTCCAGAAACTTGGGCGCGAGCTCTGCGCTCCGCGAGCGAGAGTCTGGCGCGGTACACCCCTGCGAAGCCAGGCGATCGGACTCTGGTGGACGCTCTGGCGCCTTTTGTCGAGGAGCTGGGGCGGAGTGGGGAGGTTGGGAAGGCTGCGGCTGCGGCTAAGGAAGGGGCGGCGAGGACGAAGGGCATGAAGGCTAGTTTGGGGCGGACGGTTTATGTGGGCGGGAGTGGGTTTGAGGAGGTTCCGGACCCGGGGGCGCATGGGTTGGCGGTGTTTTTGGAGGGGTTGGCGGAGGGGTTGGAGTAGTGAGGTGGTGAGTGTGTGGGTGAGTGAGAGTGAGTGTGGTTTGATGTGGAAGGGTGGGTGTAATCTTTGTAGGTAGCACGAAGCTATGTTTGCACAAATGCACTCTGTATCAACTCGCCTGACGTCTTGATGGTTTCACGCTCACTCACCCCTCCACAGAGGAACCTCGATTTATCGTAGCCCATTGAGAGCAAACACCTGCTTCGAGAACAGAGCACCGCTCGCGGGGCCAGAAGACACAAGCAGACACGACAGTCACATGGAAATGGAAAGCGGGAGTTGTATGTACAGCTTTGTTCATTGCTCATACTCATAAAATAAAAGACAAAAGTGTAAACCCATGAGTTTTCTCAACCCAAGGATCCCGCTTTCTCATCAGATCTTTTTCGTTTTCCTTCCCCAAGATGCTTCATCTTAAACACCTGCGCAAAAACCAGACAAAAAAGCGTTGTATTACTTCCACTTAGTTTTGGCTAGCCAATCTAAGAGAGCTGGTTGACGCAGTTGAAGTCTGCAAGGGCCTCGGCGACACGCTTGGTCATGGTCTTCTCGCCCTCACGGACCCAGACACGGGGGTCGTAGAACCTGGTTGGAAAGTGTTGTTAGTAAATATTCTTTTGAATCTGATGGATTGCAATCTGCAAGACAAAACAGGGATACATACTTCTTGTTGGGCTTGTCAGCACCGTCGGGGTTGCCGACCTGGCTGGAAAGGTAGTCCTTCTTGCTGACCATGTAGTCACGGATACCCTCGGTGTAGGCGTACTGCATGTCAGTGTCGACGTTGACCTTGACGACACCGTAGGAGATGGCGTCGAGGAACTCCTGCTTGGAGGAGCCGGAGCCACCGTGGAAGACCAGGGCGACGGGCTTGTCGTCCTTGAGGCCCTCCTTCTCCTGGACGTACTGCTGGTGCTTGAGGAGGAGCTCGGGGCGGAGCTTGACGTTGCCGGGCTTGTAGACACCGTGGACGTTGCCGAAGCCGGCGGCGATGGAGAAGTAGGGGGAGATGGCGTTGAGGGTCTTGTAGATGTTGTGGATGTCCTCGGGCTGGGTGTAGAGGGAGTTGTTGTCGACGGACTCGTTGTCGACGCCGTCCTCCTCGCCACCGGTGATGCCGATCTCCATCTCGACCCACTGCTTCATGGGAGCAGCGCGCTTGAGGTAGGCGGCGGTGGTCTGGATGTTGTAGTCAACCTCCTCCTCGGACAGGTCAATCATGTGGGAGGAGAAGAGGGGCTCGCCGTTGGCCTTGAAGTAGGCCTCGTCGGCGTCCATCATGCCATCGAACCAGGGGAGGAGCTTCTTGGCGCAGTGGTCGGTGTGGAGGACGACGGGGATGTTGTACGAGGGAGCGACGGCACGGATGTAGTGGGCGGCGGCAATGGCACCGGCGATGGAGGCCTCCTGGTTCTTGTTGGGCACACCCTTACCGGCGAAGTAGGCAGCGCCGCCGTTGGAGAGCTGGAGGATGATGGGCGACTTGGCGTCACGGGCGGCCTCGAGCGAGGCGACGACGGTGGACGAGCTGGTCACGTTGATGGCGGGGATGGCGAACTTCTTCTCCTGCGCGTACTTGAAGAGAGCGCGGACATCGTCGCCGACGATGACACCGGTCTTGCGGGAGAGGACGGATTGGGCCATGATTGTGATGTTGTTTGTTGTGTTGTTTGGGGGTATCAAAGGGTGTTGTTGGTATGGAAGAGATGGAGAGTGGAAGAGGAGAAGACTGTGGTAAAGAGATGAGATGGATGAGAGGAGGGCGTAAAAATGCACGTCTCGGCGGGCTGTTGATGTCGGCGCCCCACCTGATGTCACACACTCATTGCCAGACTCAGCTCAGACGCTCAGCAAATACCCCTCCTAGAGCTAGCTCGAATTAGTCCGCCCTCGGAACATGTCGTGTCGTTTTCCATGCGATCGATTATCGTGCATCCAACTGACAAGCCGCCATCAACCGACGCATCGGACGCGGAATTCTACGAATCCCATATGGCCATCCTCGGCTGTCGTTCATTGGCGGTATAATTGCAATTGTTGATTGCAGTTGTTGTTTCTCTTGCATGGAAGCGTCCAGACGTCTCGTCTCGCCGTCTCACCGCGTTTCGTTGCTGGGCTGAAGCCTCAACGCGGAGTAGGCCCGAAGAGAGGGACCACGGGCATGTCACACTGCCGTCACGTGGACGAGGGCTGGAGTAGAACTCGTAGCCTGACGAGGTGTGATGCTATAACAACAAACGACGTCTACTAATAATCGGCCGCCGAGTCTTCATCGACACTTGCTCGTGTTTTGCGAACATCACCCATATTCCAGCTGGCTGTCAGTCCATCCGGCCGAATTGTTTTGCCGCTGGCTTTAAGCTTGTCTGTGGAGCAAGGCCTGTTTATTCGCGAGTACGGGTACAACGACGGTGACGAGTCACGCTTTCGTTGACGCCGCTTTCAATGTTCTCAAAATCAAGAGAGGGGAGCTGCGTACAGTAGGTACTTGGTTAAATCAACCACGTGCTACAACGACGACCAATCAACTTGAAGTAGTTCCGGCATCGGTATACATTGAAATCGACCCTGGCTCCAAAAGCAGTCCATAGAGAGTCCTCATAGCCCTCATAGCCATGGTAGGGATAGAGATACCTTTTTTGAGTATTCGAACTTGGACCCAATCACTATCTGCCACGCTCTCATGGGCGTCTTATCCGGAAGACGATATAGACCATATGGTACCTGCGTGACATTGGGCAGCCAGGGCTCAAAGACTGTAGTCAAGAGAATCAAAGAGCAACAAATTCTTCTAGAAAACACAGGTGAAGTCTAAACCATGTCAGCACATATCTCTGTTGTATGATTGATAGGTTGTTGTAGCCTCGTAGGCTCGAGCAAGGCTGAAGATCGTCGTGCTCGCTTCGCCGTGCGTAAACTTCTGACTTGGCTGCAACACCGACTTCTGTCAAGAACACGACGAGCTTCGCGCAAAGACGAGACAACTCAAGGTACTGCACGCGTCCTTGCGACAAAGCTCAAATCATACAATATGCAGTGCGCAAGTGAGTGTTTGAACCCATTGGAATCCGCATTCAAATGCTGACCTTTCAATCACAGTCTCTGGAGAGGCGCCTCAACAGCCCGTCGCATCTCGCAAGTCCGGTTAGTCGAAGCCATCAACCTCGAATTGGCGCATCCAACTTACAGTAGGTATAGGAAATGTCTTCGAAAGGCGCTTGATAGAGGCTTACATCTCGGAGAACGGCACCGACCCCGTCAATGGCGAAGACCTCACCGCCGACGATTTGCTCGACCTGAAGCAACCGCGCTCCGTCAAGCCTCGACCGCCCACCCTCACATCGATTCCCGCCCTCCTTTCGACCTTCCAAAACGAATGGGATGCGATAATTCTGGAGACCTACCAGCTCAAGCAGCAGCTTGCCGAGACTAGACAGGAGCTGAGTTCGGCGCTATACTACAATGATTCCGCCCAGCGGGTGATCGCGCGTCTGCAGAAGGAGAGGGATGAGGCTCGCGATGCGCTGTCGCGTGTGACCGTCAGCGGAAGCAATGGAGCATCGAACGGAGATGCGATGCAGGTTGACGGCCAGGGCTTGTCTGCTGCTGTACTGGAGAGAATCGATGAGACCCAGCAAAGGCTGTCTGCCACTCGTCGCAAACGACCAGTCCCTGAAGATTGGGCTACTGGTGATGCCGTGGCTTCATACGAAATCAAGGCCGACACCGACTCACAGTTCACTGGAGCCAAGTCTCTCGCCGTGGACTCTACGGGCGACTTCTTCCTATGTGGAGACTCGGACGGCGCAGTCGGCGTGTACGACTTGAAGAACAGTGCTTTCACAACGAGGAGTAACCTGGGTGCTGGTGCAGTACTGGACGGTGCGTGGGCCAATGACAAGATTGTTGTCGCTACATCCAGCGGCTCAGTCGTTGTGGCTGTCGAGGGCTCTGCCCAGGCCAAGTTCCATCAGCACGCTGGCGCTGCTACTGCTATTGCTGTCCACCCCTGCGGCGATATTGCTGCTTCCGTGGGTGTCGACAAGAGCTACGTTCTCTACGACCTCCAATCCTCGGCCGTGATCACACAAATATACGCCGACTCAGGTGAGTTAAATGACACACCCCATCTCAATACTTTGCTAACTCGGTTTACAGAACTTACCACCATCACATTCCACCCCGACGGCCACCTTCTCGCGGCCGGTGCTGTTGATGGCAGCATCAAGCTCTACGACGTCAAGACCTCACAGCTCGCCCACACTTTCCCTGCAGCATCTCCCGCACCAATCTCAGCCGTGTCATTCTCCGAAAACGGCACATGGCTCGCATCCGCACACCAAAACCAGACCAGCGCCATCGTCTGGGACCTTCGCAAGCTCAACCAGCTCGTGACCCTCGACGTCGGCACTGCTGTCACTGGCCTCACATGGGACTACACGGGTCAGTTCCTCGCGGCATGTGGTCCAGGCGGCGTGGTTGTCAACCAGTACGAGAAGAAGAGCAAGTCGTGGTCGGAGCCTCTGCGCAGGGCTGTCAAAGCGGTCGGCGTGCAGTGGGGATCAAAGGCGAAGAGTTTGGTGGCACTGACCAGCGAGGGTGCTGTGAGCGTGCTTGCTTAGGGCTTTCTCAGTGGCGACATGTGCGCACACAAATGGCGTTCTGGGCGTTGGAAAGAAAAGTAGTATGTACAGTATGGATAGCAGCGTGGAAATGTCGCGACTGAAATGGAATCATGTGAGATACAGTAACTCGATGGTCAGTTTGCAGGTGTCAAAGTGGTTGCGGTTGGCTGGTACTCCCAATCTGTGAAGTCAAAGTTGTATATATGTTAGTATTCGCTGATGCTACTACTGTTGTCATTGTCGCGCTTTTATAGCAGCCACATCATCCAGCCGGTAAAGCCGAAACCCTTGAACGTCACTCACTGGGCATTTACCTAAACCTTAGCTAGTACACTCCCTCTCCGACCAGCCGACCACCGGTCTTTGAACGCTTCGCACTCGACACTCTTGACCTCTAAGCAGGATATACACATGTTCCTACGCCACCGCCTCCTAGCACACGGCAGCTGGAACTGCAGTGGCATTTGAAAGTCCCTCGTCAACCTTTCACCAAGCCATGGACCGGGAGCACCGCCGCACGAGTACGAACTTCAAGGTATGTAATCAGATACACCACCCACTGTTGAAACAGCGCGTAACCGCCGATACATTATCCACCTGGTCATTCACTTACTCATCCTCCTCAAGCATTACAACCCTGCCGCAGATCCCGCCGCTCCACCACCACCTTTCTTTGACTTACCCAGCGCTTCACAAGCGCCACACGACGAAGACGATCACTACAACCACTACCACAATCACGAACACCCACCACAGCGGAGGAGAATGGAGTCCCCCTGGCACCAACAACCAGCACAGCGACACTACCCAGGCGACGGCTTCGATTTCAGGATGCCGGTCATGTCACGGCAGGAGACGAACAACATGGGTTGGATGCACAATGAGCAAAATACAATAGACCTCACAGACGACAGACACGATCACGACCAACCGCCCATGCGCATAGCCTTGCCACCTGCACAAAACGGAGGATTCGCAGATGCTCCAGGACCATCTTCGCGCACTCAGCGGGGACCTCGATTCGACAGGAACATAATAAACCTCGAGAACTCTGACGAGGAGGAGCACGCACATAGGCAAATGCAGCATCACACACGGAACAACCCCATACCTGGGCAATCAACGGTGCAAGACGAGGAGTCGCTATTCATACCAGACACGGCAAGCGCATACCCGCCATTCGCAGCAATGGGCGCGCAGGGAAGACCGACGACGTCCGGCTTGAGGCCTGGTTACATGCGGAATTACCCCACGGCAGCAGAACGCGACGAGGTTCTTGTTGTAGCTTCTCGCTCGCGCTCACGCCACCCTTCCCGGCGCTCCACGCCTGCACCACCTAGGCCCAATGACACCACCAACAACGCTGGTTCAGCTACGATAGACCTTACGGCGGACGACGACGACGATGTTATTCACACCAGTACACGCGCCCTGCCTGGAATCAACGGTGACCGCCCTGCCATGGCCGGCAGTGGAATCGGCACACGTGAACGCCCTGCTTTCGGCATTGCTCATCTAGCCCAAGCTATGCGGACACATGGCGGATTCGGCCAAGCATTTCAAGGCCTCGATGCTGCCAACAGCGATGAAGCGGTAGAACGTGCACGTGCACGTGCCCATCAACGCGCCACCATGGAAAACCTGCACGAAGTGCGCCAGCGCAGGCAGATCGCCGAGAGGCAAGTCCAAGAGAGGGCAGACGCGCGGGCGCAGATGCGAGCCGCCACAAGACTGCATAATCACCAGCAGTTACAAAATGCCATGGGTGCCGGAGGGCCCGCTCGTATGGCTGGCCGGGCAGGAGGCCTTTTGGTCGAACTGGACTTTGGAGCTGCAGCTTTCGACATGGGCTTGGGCGAGCCCGCGAGACCTGCCACGCCCAAGTACGAGGCACCGGCTCCGCCCGAAAAGGGGTTCACTCGCAGTCCGGAAGAAGACGAAGAGGTTGTGTGCCCGAATTGCGGAGATGAATTGGCAGTCAGTGAAGACGAAACGAAGGCACAAGTCTGGGTCATCAAGACTTGTGGTCATGTAAGTGGTTACTGTGTTTCTTCCTTCCTATACCGAGCGATTAAGCTAACTTACACTTATAGGCTTATTGCGGTGAATGCGCCACCCGCCGCGCAGAACCTGCCAGCAAAAAGGGCAAGGGCAGAGCGGCGGACCCCACGATCCCGCCCCAAGTCAAGAAATGTGTGGTGGTCGGCTGCGAAAAGCAAGCCACCAAGGCTACGTGGATCCATGTCTACATGAGCAGCTGAGGCGGCTAATTGTGCGCGATGAGCTGCGTTGTTCATTACCTGCATTAACGGCCGGTCGTTCTGGACCCGATGCATGTATCCTTGGGTACGAAGCAAAAAGGGACATGGAGTTTCGGGGGTTTCCTTTTGGGTAGTCTTCAGCATCACCAAGGCAAAGGAAGGGGACGATCATTCGGTACTATTGGCATCTGCTTTCAAGCGAGGCGTTTTGGGGGAAATCGTGGGATAAAGGGGATCATCCGCGTCTGGACAGGCTTTTTTTTTTTTCTTAAACCGGCCTACGGGTATGAGTTATGTTATGCTTTTTTTTTTTTGTCTTCGTTACTGTATACTCCTGTATACTTCTGTGTACTTCTTTTTCCTCGTTTATTTCAGTCTTCCATTCCTTCTTCTTGTTCCTGTCTCTTGCTTGCAAAAAATGATTGCGTTTTGGAATGATACAAGACTCACAGGCTGATAGACAGCAAAATAATGGAAGTTTCAGTATGAGATGTCGTTTGTAGCTGTCGAAGACTGTTTATACAGAATCCTTACATGTGTACACGATATCGAAACTTGAGTGCCGATGTCTCCTTGTATGCAAATACTACAATGTGTGATCGTACTCGTGGCGAACGTACGAGACCGGACCCTGGAAATGCTGTCAGTGTGTGGATATCGCGATACCGTAGCAATTGAAACAAGACTCACATCATACTGGTGCTTCCCCTTCCAGTGGTAGTAGACTATGCTAAACAAGATCACCACGCCGTAGATCAAAATGCCCCAGTTCATGTCTACTGCGTTTGGCGATGGTACGGCCGGGAAGAACAGGAACAAGAACGCGACGCTTAGGAAGCAAAGGGCGATGATGTTGACGACGATCCCGATCGTCCTAGGAATCGCGAAGCGTGAAGCCGGGAATGGCTCGCCGCGGAGCTTGCGTGCGAGTACGGTGCCGATGACGACGAGGTAGGAGGTGAAGAGGCCAGTGGCCGAGACAGACAGGATGATGTTGAAGGCGGTCGCTGAGCCGATGATGATGAGCGCTAGCACGCAGGTGTACGCAAGCGTGACGTAGACGGAGTTCGTAGGGACACCGTTGCGGTTGACACGGCTGAGGAACTCGTGGTATGGGAGGCCCTTGTCGCGGGCGAAGGCGAAAACCTGGCGAGAGGAGCACGTCACTTGGTTGACGGCGCAGAAGAAGTACATGAACATCATGATCAGGATGAGGACAATCGTTGCGGCGCGAGAGCCGGTGATGCGCAGGATCACAGCGACCCAAGGTTGGCCACTGGCGTCGGCCAGATCCTCTTCGATGTTGCCGAGTGCGAACATGAAGGTGACGGTCATGACAAAGCCGAGGACGTCTGCGACTCATATCAGTACACGGAAGCCGATCTGCGGTTACAAAGAACTCACAGTTGATGATGGCAGCGGAGAACATGGCCCTTGGTAGGATGTAAGAAGCATCCTTGAGCTCCTCAGCCAAATGAACAGCAGAGTCAGCGCCGAGGTAGGTGGTCGTCGGCCCAACCATACCTATCAATGTCGCGAGACCCAGTGATCCCCAGCCATTGTCGTCGGAGAACGTGGTCAAGGTTTTTTCGGCGGGGGCGCGCGGTCCCATCACCCAAAAGATGATTAGGAAAGCGAAAAAGCCAGAGATGTGAAGGACCACAGCGAGGCCTTCGAGGACAGGCATCTTTCCGATGGCGTAGGTGTTGAATAAGATGGCGCTTAGAACGTAAGCCATGGTGAGCAATGCACCGTGCCAGCCCTGAATGACAAAATCTGGTAGTCTGATCAGTACATCTGGAAATTGCATCTAACCATCTAATCACTTACCAGACTTGCAGACCGAGATCAAGGCGAGTGTCTGCTGTGCGCCGACAAACGCGACCGTGGGCATAGCAGATTGCCACCCAAGGGCCACGAGCCAACCGACAGCATACGACAGCTGCTTCTGGTACGTCGCAGGCGCAAACTCAGAAACCCAATGGTATTGGCCTCCCGATGTCGGTGCCATGCTGGCCATCTCCGCCAGTGACAACATGACATTGAACATGCCAAAAGTGACGATGAGAACAAGCCATATCGCCCCAGCAGTGCCGCCGTTGGCCAGAGAGAAGATCGAGGTGACGATGGAGAATTCCCAGGTGAGACCGAGCACGATAACGTAGCCGACGATACTGAAGAAGCGGAAACGGCGCTTGGGAACGAAGTCGGCCAAAGAACAATTCTCATCTATGCATGCATGCAAGAACATACCTTCAGCTCCTGAGCCTTGCCGAGTCGACGCATATCACGATGATCGCGTTTCTCTTCGTCGGCCTTGCTCCCGGCCTGTGCGACATCGCTGTCATTGTCGGGATGCGTCGGCGAGTCAATGCCGGTGTCCAGTTTCTCCTGCGGCTCTTTGGCGGGAATGGTCGACATTGTGAGCACAGCAGCTGCTCTATGAAAGGAAGTGCTGTGGCGCTCCGGCTCTTACAGTGGTGAACTCGAGGGAGATAAATGAGAGACGAAAGGGAGGTGCTGTTAGTCAGAAACCATTGTGCATGGCGCCATATCGCCTCTGTGCAGGGGACACTGGTCCCGCGAACTCGATTGGTGGACTCGCCTGGTCGCCAAACTCGATTGTTGAACTCGCTTGGGGGTAGTGGTAGCACCATGTGGATAGTACCTGGTATGCATGCCCCTACAGCCAAGCTTGCAAGACTGGTAAAGACATGGCTTTGATTAAATCCATGATCTGCAGGTTGCGGGGTGGACGCCAAGTGGGTACCGAAGGAAGACGGAAGGCCCCGAGCCGAACCATATTACAATGATAGCTTCAAGCCCCCCTCCCCCCAGCCCAGCAGCCCAGTGTGGTGTCCTTCTCACCAGTGAAGAAACAAGCCCGAGAAAACATACAGCAAGGCTGCTTCCCTGCTATGCGGCGCGGGTGAAAGAGCTCCGAGAAGTGTTCAGCCTTCAAGCAAGCAAGTTAATACGCGGAATTCCGCCATGGAGCCTGGATGTCTTTTCCGAGCCACTGGCATCGGCAGGGCCCTCTCGAGTATGCTGTGCCGCACTGTAGTGGCCGTCACTACACCACGAGGCGAGGTGCGGTAGAATTTGTGCTTCAGGGCATACAGCACCTTGCTCTTATCTCAGGCTTGCGGTGGCATAGGGACCAATCCTTCTACCTCTAACACAGGCTCAAACTTTTCTGACATGCGTGAGTGAGGATGGCGGAAGCGCACATTCGGTTTGTGCCAGCACTCGCATGTCGGCTGATCCTTAGGCTCCTACATCAGTGGATATCCATCCACGCTGGCTTGTTCCACTTCCATTCCTCACACTATGCGGTTGGAAAAACATTTTGTGAAAGATCGAGAGCGAAGTTGCTTGCTCCTGCATACGATGGCTGATGGCGATTCGGTGCTCACCGTTTACTATGGCTTCGGCACGACTACGCCTGTCGATCAGCGGCCGTGGCTATAGACGATTGGACTTCTAAGTCTGATTTACAGCGCATTAGCTCTGTGTGCACGAGTCACGAGCAAATGGGGATTGCTATGGTACGACGATGCCATTCTTGCGGCATCGTATGTAAGTCACTCTTGCTGTGTGGACGACTAAGTCTGGTAACAACGCTAGGGCTTCGCTTTTGTACACTATGGCTTGCGATAGCTTGGATAACGCAGCACGGGTACCTGTCCTCCCATCCATCTGGCCATGAATCCGCGAGAATGTCACTAACATGCCGCTATAGTACTATTTTATCTCACGAATCTTTCTAATAGCCGCCCTCTGCCTCGCCAAGATATCCGTCATCTCTTTCACACGCCGCATCTTCAGTGGTCAGATGTACGGGGGAAAGTATATCTTTGGAGTCGACTTCGCTCTCACCACTGTTCGGGGGGTCATAGCTGTCCTAGTCAGCTCGATCGGACGTCATCCGCTGCAATCGCTTGTCGCGATCGAGAACGCAGTATGCAGCGCAGATATAAGTCCAGATTCTTCTCGCAGAAGAGAGCAGTAGCGATTCCTCTCCGTCCATTCGCCAGGACTGTTCGTGATGGACAGATCTCGATCAATCCATGAGAAAGCCCTCGCAGCATTTGACGAAGCGATTGATTACCTTCCCAGCCCTGCAGACAACTGCTAATGTTCTTCTTCCCTTCACAGATGACCCGCTGGAAAGCAATAACGGCACTCGACGTAGTCACCAAGGTCCTTCTCCTCGCCCTGCCCGCATGGCTCGTCTCGCGCAATCGAGCCAAAGCGTCCAGCAAACGCGTTGTCGTCTTCGTCTTCAGCCTCCGCCTCGACGTTGCGGCCTTCAGTCTCGCAACGATGTCCATATACTTCAGGTTCCTGCACTCGGGCACGGCACGCGACAGCATTGGACTGGTGCCGACGGTCATACCGATCGAAGCCATGCTTTGTGCCAGTTTGATAACAGCCAGCATTCCGAGTTTGAGGAGCTTCTTGTGGGCGTTCATGAGCCGGGGCGTTTTCACGATGTACGGCGTTGACACGTCGACTTCGCAGGGAGGTAGCCACGGTGCGAGTATACCCATGCATTTTATGGGTCGGAGCCAAACGAATGGGGACAATCCCGATGTTCAGCATCGACAGCCGGGGAGCCGAGTCGAGTCACGACCGGAGTGGCTAGGGTACCGAGTTGATGTCAGGGCTGCTAGCAGAGCGAAGAAACCCAAGCACACCTGGGATGAACGCAGTGTGAATAGCGATAGCAGCGAGAGGATGATTATACGCCGGCAGGTTGAGTTTGATATGCATGAAGACTAGATTGTACCTAGGTATCGACTTTCACATAAGGGCTATTTCCTTCCGTGAATCTTCGAGATTGATTCAAGATATGCCACGTCCCGAGTATCGCCGCGGACCTTGTACGACGCAATCTGTTTCATTTTCATGCATGCAATTTTGCTCAGAAGAAGCACATACGACCAGAGGTCAGGAAGAACTGGGGATCCCGTCCTCTCTGCCATACATAAGCACTGAGCCGGGCGACTAGTACTAGAGTGGGTGACCATCTGGGATTCCCGCCAGTAGGATGTTTATGTACTATTAGA